>QEPC01001478.1:1892180-1940381 GCA_003113815.1 Sphenodon punctatus | reverse complement strand
TCCCTGTGTTTTGGGTTTATAAATTATTTATTTTAAGCTTGATGTGCATATAGACTGTGTTTTCTTCCATCCGATGTTAACCCTGGGAACTCCTTGCTGCTGGGTTATGCCAGTGTTTTGGGTGTTATGCCAGTCTTATGCCAGTGTTTTGGGTGTTTCCCTTTGTTTTGGGTTTACAATTTATTTATTTTAAGCTTGATGTGCATGTAGACTGTGTTTTCTTCCATCTGATGTTAACCCTGGGAACTCCTTGCTGCTAGGTTATGCCATGCCACTGGCCTATCGTCCCCCTGGCTCCACCCCCTAGGCCTGCCGATCCCGAGCCAGCCTTACTGTCCCAGTGCCCCTCCAACATCAAAACCCACCAGCCGCCCCTGGTGATTGATAACCAGTCACCATTTGTGCAAAAATTTGTTAGAAGGAGGGGTTTAATAAGAAATAAATAAACAAACAATAAAGATGCTTTGATGCCCAGTAACAACTACTAACTATGCTACATAATGCCTGAACTCCTTTCCAAGAACAACTCTTTGAGAAACCTTACCTTATTCAAAATTAGGAACGCTGAATTCCAACCCTAAAAGCAGTATGAAGATACTAAGAAAGCATTCATATAAAGGGACTAAAAATGATCACTATTTGATGCAAGGATTCAATATACACAAAAAGACCCTGGGAGAGTTAATAGGTAGGAATCCAAGGATGACCAGTCTACATTGGGACTATGTGGTATATCCCAGATGCTTTTGCCAAAATGTTAGGATTGCTGAATGATAAAGATTCTCACTGCAAAAAAGTTTTGAAGGCAGCCACTGCCATGAGTGCACCACTGCTTAAGGCCCAGTGCCTGAACTATCAAACTAACTTGCCTCTCTTTTTCAAAAGTAAAAACAAGGACAGAAAACTTTGAGCGCAATATGCCCCTAACTTAGTCCACCAGGGTAAACAGTAAAGATGGGGTAGTAGGAGTTAAAAATAAAATGTCATTATTTAAACCTAGGCTTCTGTAGGTAAAAACTTTCCGTCTCTAAACATCTTTCACTAAATTAAAAAAACAACAATAGAACAGCTCTGACTCTCTTGAGATAATATGCAATTAGGCATACAATGATTACTAAATACACAGAACCATTCTGGTCTGCTGGATAAATGGGTTTTTAGGCAGTTTATAAGTTATATTTTGTATAGCCAACAAACTGAAATGGCAACATTCAAACTGTTAAATATGTTTTTTAAACATTTTAAAAAGCTTTTTAATGTGATGGACTGGAAGGAATTTATGCTGATCTGATGTGTATACGACTATCTAGGGTCTCATCCTGCTAACATGCATGCATCTTTGTTCTTCTGAGATATCCCATTGGCTTCAATGACTACTCTGTGGGAGCAGTCATTGATATGCTTAAATCTTTGAGAGACTGGATCCTTATTTAGGGTGTACTTTCTAGAAAAAAACCTTAATAGTGTGTGTGTGTGAGACAAACCCTGTTTTCAAGCTCTTCTCTGCTATGTTTATATTGTGCTGTATAACATATCAGGTGATAGTATCTGTGCACATATTATTATTCATACCAGTGCAAGCCTTAAGCCCAATCAATGCAAGACATCAGCACTCATGCACTTGCCAGCTTGGCAGTTCATAGGCTAGCTCAACTTCCACTTTTAGCTACGGACTGGAGCATTTCTGGATTACAGATTTGTATTTCCGGATCTCTGTAAAGCTCATTGGAGCAGTTCCACAGAGATTGCAGTGGTTTGGTGCTACTCCAATGAGCTTGGGGGGTGGGGGTGGGCAGAGGGGTGTGCTGACCAGTTGCCATCCAGTTTTACACGCAGGACCTCCTCGCTCCCCTTCCTGCATTTGGCTTTTATGACCCAGGGGAGGAGCAGTGGGAGCAGCAGCTGGGACTCGGAGGAGTAGCCAGCAGCCCAGTGGTGAGTCAGCCCAGGGAGTTGGGCTATCCTTGTCCCCTGCTGGCTGATTGCTGGTTGGCAATTGGCCCTCAAAGCCTCTCTGGCCACCTCCTCCTCCTGCCTCAAGCTCATTGGCGTGGCACCAAGCCAATGCCATCCCTGTGACATCACTCAAATAAGCTTTACAGAGATCTGGAAATTCAGAGATCCATAATCAGCACAGCATTTACAGATTAAACTGAATCCATAACACCCATCCCTACTTTCAGCACCAGCATAACATTACTAGGTTGACTCTTCTCCCTGCAGTAACTTTGGGACTCCAGAGTTGGGTCTGGAAACCATAGTGCAGGGTTTGTACAAAAAGCATTTTCTGCATTCGTACGGGTGCCCGTGTGAAAAGGCCCTTAGGGAACACGGACTTTATTCTGGGTAGGTGTACACACAAACAGTTCTGCAGTTCATTTGGAGCAAAGTTAATAGAACCCTTGTGACAAGAAGTTGTTAACCCCATGGTAATTCAAAAACTACAGAGGAGTGTGTTTTCATGCATACACAAATCTTTACTCAACAGGTCATTTTGTTTTCTCTGCAGATAAGTGTTTGTGGATAAGAGAAGCCTTAGATGCCCCACTTGAAGTGATAGCATTCCAAGAAATGTAGGTACCTCAGAGCCTGTGGCCTGGAAACCACAGAATCAAATCAGGATTTTTTTTAAAAAACAACCCCCCACCCCCAAATATTTGTGTCCTTTTAATGAAAGCTGCTTTATGAGCACATAAAATTAGGTTCCATGTGAAGTAAGCTTTCATCTCATGCGCTTTATTTAATTTAGAAATGGCTGAGCTGTTTTTTCCTCCCAAAATTAGTTTCAAAATTCATGTAGACTGTACACATGCCAAGTATCAGCCTGCAGGAAATCTGGTTGGCTGAGTCTCAAACTCCTGCAAAGAGAGGTTTACTTTGCAAGTGCTGACAAAGCTTTTTCAGGGGTGCGAACAATGCTATGTTCATATTTCCTAAAGGGATTTTTGACTATCTAGTAGAAATGGCTAACAAAAGGGGCAAGCAGGATGATTAACCATATTTTGTATTGCTCTGTTTTGAGTACTATTGGGCTGGTCAAACAGTACAGACTAGGAAATTCTTGTCATGGATTTCTTAAAATAATGAAGAATGACATTTTCAAAAGCCCTTCAATGACACTGGCACTCACTTATACTTTTAATAGGACTAGAAAATAATGACTTAGATAAGGCAGTGGGACTGAAGTGTTTTTGAAAATTAAGGGTGAAGTCTGCACAAGATGTATGTGCACTAACCCACTATTTTGATGAGTTAAACAATGCCACAGGGTTTGTGCTGGCTATCTTCACTGTGGAGAATTTCAGCCTAAATTAATATTGTAATTAATCCTATACTAATAGGATTCCAAAAGTTTTAAATCTGAAAACAGAAATCCCTACATTAGAAAAAAAGATGCTGTGGGAGACATGTGCACTAGAGTTTAAATCCCAGCACAGGTGCCAGGGTCACGGAGTTCTAATTCCTGGATTTGACATGGACTTCTTCATTAGCCAAAGGTGAATGACTTAACTACTCTTATCTGTGTAATGAAGAGAATAATACTTCCTTAATTCAAAGGCAAGTATCCGAAATTAGTTTTGTACAGTGCAATACAGTATATTGTCTAATGACGAATAATGTTCTCCCAAAATTTTAAGAGAACAAAACAAATTTAGCTTTGTTTTATGCAGCCAAAGCAAAGCCATTTTATGTAGCCTAAGCAAAGCCACTAGCAATTCTAGAAGTCAGAAATCCTAGTGTTAGAATCTTATACACTACAATATTGTGTTGTTAAGAATAAAGGAAATTCTAGTAAAAAAATCAAAACATTTCCAGTATTTTGTAGCCATGTGCTATAATTCCAGACTAAGGCAGCTTGCCCATGTTACACAATCTCATGTTACTTTGTATATTCTGTGATATTTTGTAGCTTGTGAAAGGAGAATTGGTTACCTACCTTCGGTGAATTCTTTTCTCTCATATCCCTGTATACTCCTCCGGCTGGGTAGTTCCACCGTTGACCGCCAGGAGGCAGATGAGCTTTTTTCTTCTTTGCGCCTGCGTCACGGTGCTACCCGGCTCCAGCGCCAGTCCATTGCAAGCTGAACTCTCATCCTATCTAGTGATTATAACTTAACAACCTTATAACAACTAATCAACATTAACGAACTTAACTTAGGTAATCTGAAGCAGGACTCTAATAGGAGCCCAACCCCTTTGTGGGTACTGATACCACCCCCCTGCTAGTCATGCTGCTGCTCGGCAGGGAGGGGCGGAGGAGTATACAGGGATATGAGAGAAAGGAATTCACCGAAGGTAGGTAACCAATTCTCCTTTCTCCTCATACCCCTGTCATACTCCTCCGGCTGGGACGTACCCAAGCAACGTGTCCCCATTTAAGGGTGGGAGCAAGCAGCACTGGGGGTGTCCAGTACCGCCTGCAGTACCCTTCTGCCAAAAGCAGCTTCTGCCGATTGGAAGATGTTAATTTTGTAATGCCTAACGAAGGTATGTATCGACGCCCACGTGGCTGCCCTGCATATCTCCTCGTACGAGGCATTTGCCTTGAATGCGTAAGAGGTGGCTGCGCTTCTTATAGAATGAGCCCAGATCTGAAGGGGGGGAACCCTACCCTTTGCCTTGTAGGCCTCCGTTATGCTTAGTTTTAGCCACTTGGAAATTAAGGTCTTTGTGGCTTTAAGACCCTGTTGACTCTCCCTGATGTTTATGAATAGGGCTGTGGATTGTCTAAACCCTTTAGTTCTATGTAGGTATATTTTTAAGGCCCTTCTGACATCTAGCTTATGCCAGGCTTTTTCTTTGGGATGTGTTGGTCTGGGGCAAAAAGATGGCAAAATGACCTCTTGTGCCCTATGGAAGAGAGAATTTACCTTAGGTAAAAAGGCTTCATCTAGCCTTAGGGTGACTGATTCCTTCTGAAAATTACAGAAGTTCTCCTCCATGGACAGAGCTCCCAGTTCTGACACCCTCCTCGCAGATGTGACCGCTACAAGAAAAACAACTTTCAACGTTAAGAAATACAGTGAAATCTGTCTTAGCGGTTCAAAAGGAGGCTTGGTAAGTGCCTCCAGAACTAGGTTGAGGTCCCAAGATGGCACTCTGTGTACTACCGGAGGAGCTAAATTCCTTGCTGCTCTCAAGAATCTCCTAACATTCTTGTGTGTTGAGACTATTCTGTTGGCTACTGATCTCAGCACCGAGTCTATGGCCGCTGTTTGTCTGGCCAGAGTGTTTGCTCTAAGACCTTTATCTAGTCCCATCTGCAAGAATTCCAGGACTTGTGCTACTCCTGCCTTGGTTGGGTCCTGGTCCCGCTGGATAGACCACTCTGCAAAAGTCTTCCATGTGGCTCTATAGCTTCGCCTGGTGGCGGCTCTTCTGGAAAGTTGAATGGTGTTCAGGACCGCTTCCGAATAACCCCTTGCTCTCAATGCGGATCGTTCAAGTTCCACGCAGTCAGATTTAGTGTTTGAATCTCTGAGCAAGCTATCGGTCCCTGTGTAAGAAGGGATGGAATGAGTGGAAGTTTTTGGAACTGCGCGTTGCTTCGTTCGATTAGTTCCGAAAACCAAGGCCTCCTGGGCCACCATGGGGTTATCAGTAATAGATGCGTGTTGTCCCTGATTGCTCTGGATAGAGTTTTCTGGATTAGCGGGATGGGTGGAAAGGCGTATAATAGCCCTTTGGGCCATGGGCTGTTTAGGGCGTCGGTCCCTTCCGCCTGTCTGCAGCGAGTGCGGGAGATGAAGCGGGGGACTTGTGAGTTTTCCCTGGTGGCGAACAGGTCCATCAGTGGAAGACCCACCCAGTTCACTAGATGCTGGAAGACCGACCTGTCTAGAGACCATTCGTGAGGGTCGAGTGTCTGTCGGCTCAGGTAGTCTGCGCATGTGTTCTCCTGACCCCTGATGTGGAGTGCCTTTATCGAGGTTAGGTGTGATTGAGCCCATGCAAACAATCTGGTCGCTTCCTGATGCAACTCTCTCGATCTCGATCCCCCCTGGTGATTGACGTAGGCCTTCGCCGCCACGTTGTCCGTATATACCAGGAGATGTTGCGAGACAAAGGTCGGATAGAGGTGTTGAAGTGCCAGCCGGATGGCCTTCAGCTCGAGAAAGTTTATTCTCTTCGTCGCATCTGTCTGGGACCAGAGGCCCTGAGCGGTGTGGGGTCCTGAGTGAGCTCCCCAGCCCATGAGGCTGGCATCCGTCGTTACCACTATCCTCGCGGGCTCCGAGAGAGGTACCCCTTCTAGGAATGTTCTTGGCTCTAACCACCAGGACATTGAGACTTTTAGGTCTTGTGGAATGGAGACCCACGGATTGAGACCTAATGTGAGCTCTCTTTGCAAACCCCTGAGCCGCCTCTGTAAGGGTCGAAGGTTGAAGCGACCCCATGTCACCTGTCCTATGCAGGATACTAAGAGACCCAGTAGGGACGCTAGTGGCTTGAGTCTCATGCGACTCCGATCTCTGAGGCGGTGGATTAGGAGATGGATCTTTTCCCTCCTGTCGACAGGGACGAATGCGCGGTCTAAGGAGGTATCTATGAGAATTCCTAGATGTTCCAACTTCTGTGTTGGGGTTAGTTGGCTCTTCTCCCTGTTTATGAGGAATCCATGTTTCTCTAAGTAGAGAATGACTAGGTTGAGATGTTCCTTCACTCTGTCGGGTGAGCTGCCCCTGACCAGTAGATCGTCGAGATATGCGTAGATATGTATTCCCCTGCTGCGTAGGTTGGCTATCAGCGGGGCCAGGATCTTCGTGAAGGTCCTGGGTGCTGAGGAGAGGCCGAATGGGAGAGCTCTGAATTGCCACTGTTGTTTGTTGTAGGCAAACCGTATCCATTTTCTGTGGGGGCCCCAGATTGGAACGTGGAGATAGGCCTCCCTTAGGTCTAAGGACGTCATCCAGTCTCCGCTCTGCAGGCTCTGACATACTGATGTCGCTGTTTCCATTTTGAATCTGCGGCGTTTTACATATCTGTTTAGTGCCTTTAGGTCCAGTACCGCTCTCCATTTTCCGCCCTTCTTGGCGACCAGGAAAATGATGGAATAAATTCCTGAGAAACGGTCTTGAGCTGGCACCTCTTCGATTGCGTTGCTGTCGTGTAATCTCTTGATCTCCGTCAGCATAGCCTTGTGTTTTTGAGGGTTTTTTGAGACTGGAGACGGAAAGAAATGTTGACTGGGGGTACGTTTTAGATCTATTTTGTATCCCTCTGAGATGCAGGATAGGACCCAGGCGTCTGAGACTGAGGCTCCCCAGATCTCTTTGAATCTTTGTAGCCTTCCTCCTACCTCCGGGGAGGCATAGTCAGGCATCTTGCTTGGGGTTGTAGGCCCCAAAACTTCTCTGCTTACGCCTATCAAATCTCCCCGCTCTGAATCCCCTTCCCCTGAAGGAGAAGCCTCTGGAGAAGTCCTTGTGGCCTTGGTTGAACGCTCCTCTGGAAGTGCCGCTGAAGCCCCTAAATTTGAAAGGTTGGCCACGAAAAAACCCCCGCTTTGGAGTCACTTGTTGGAGGGTTTTCGCCTTATCCTTGGTATTGGCCTCTTCAAGCACCTTTTCCAGGCACACTCCAAACAGTTTGGACCCTGTGTAGGGTGCCGCGGTTAGGAGGTTCTTGGCCGTGGGATCCCCTTGCCAGGATCTTAACCAGACCCTGCGTCTAGCTGCTATGTCTCCTGCCAGAGCCCTGGCTGACCATGTTAGAGCATCAGTGGTTGCGTCTGCTAAAAAGGCAGTAGCCATGCAGATGCGGGAGGAGAGTTTTTGTGATCTTTTTTCTGGTAACTCTGGGTCCTGTGCCTCTTGCATCCACGCTAGTAATGCTCTAGACACATAGGAGGCCACAATATTAATTTTGAGGGCTGCTGCCGTGGAGTCTGCTGCCCTTTTGAGGGCTGAGTCCACTCCCCTGTCAGTGGGGTCACGGGGATGGCAGTCCCCTTCGGTAGGAAAAACCGTCTGGCGTGCTAGAGAAGCAGCGGCCGCATCGATTTTGGGGCTTTTGAAGAGATATTCTTTTTTCCTAGAGAATGCGTACAGGCTCTCTTGTGCTCTGGGCATCTTATGGGACTTGTCAGGGTGTTTCCATTCTTCTAACACGATTTTCTCAAATGTTTTATCCAGGGGTAAGCCCTGATCTCTGCCATGTACTGATGGCAGATAGTCCCTAGTTTCCTCTTCCTCTGAATCAGAGGATCCTTCCTTAACGGCTCTCTGCTTGATTTGGAGAGTCTTAATGACATGCCCCAGCAGTTCTTCCCTACACTGGCTAGGGAACTGCTTGTCTCTCTCTCTGGGGTCTGTGGGGAGGTTGTCAGAACATTCCCCTTCCTCTAGATCAGAGCTCTCCTGGGAAGAGTCTGAGTCAGAAGCAGAATCCTCTAGGAACTGCTGTTTGTGTTTCTTACTGCTGCCTGCTTGAAAATCATCCTCCTCAGAGCCCTGAGGGGATATCAAGTCCTGCAGCCCAGCTCCCCCTAGTGGGGATTTAGCAGACTTGCTGCCTTGCATAGGAGCTTTTCCCGCTCTGGGCGTTTTGGGGGAGGGGCCCTTCGCGGGGAACTTTCTTTTGCGTTTCCCGCTCTTTTTAGGACGGGCCAAATCTTTTATTGCCCCCATAATCTCCTGCATTGATTTTGCAATTGAGGCCAATGAGGGATTCTGCTCCCCCTGTGGCTCCTGCTCTGAGCCCGCTGCCTCTGTCCCTCCTGCCATGTTGGTGGGGGACAGTACCCTCTCAGGGGTAGTCATTATTCAGCCGTGCTCAGTGTAACTGGCTCGGGGCCAAGCGGATTGGTCCCGGCCTAGGGCGGGAGGAGTACCGCGGTGGAGGGTCCCGCTAGCCGGGGAAGTAATCGCGGTCTCCCCTGCTCCCCGGCGCAGTGCGAGGGAGCCGGCGGGGATTATTTCAATATTTAAATTTTGTTGGCCTGGCCTGGCGAACCGAGACGGGGTCCGGTATCGCCTCCCCAATGCCCCGCCGAAGCCTTTCTCCCTAGGCTTCCTTTTTTATTCTTTATTCCTTTACTTTTAGTCTACCTTGATTCTAGGGACCTGGGGATCCCTAAAAGCCTCCCGACGGTCTCGGAGGCAGATGAAGGACTGGCGCTGGAGCCGGGTAGCACCGTGACGCAGGCGCAGAGAAGAAAAAAGCTCATCTGCCTCCTGGCGGTCAACGGTGGAACTACCCAGCCGGAGGAGTATGACAGGGGTATGAGGAGAATGTGCCTTTACTCACTTGGCAGGGAAATTAACGGAGTTTCATCATGGACGTCAGGGCAGGGAAATCCAGCTCAGCCTCTGACACTTACGTGAGTTCTATATTACATGAGATTTGAATGAGTGCAGGGAGTGAATTCTGTATTACAGGAGACTGGAATGTGTACATAGGGTGAATTAAACATGAATTTAACTTATGTGAAAAT
Source organism: Sphenodon punctatus (assembly GCA_003113815.1). Lineage (NCBI taxonomy): Eukaryota > Metazoa > Chordata > Lepidosauria > Sphenodontia > Sphenodontidae > Sphenodon > Sphenodon punctatus. The sequence goes on along the minus strand of QEPC01001478.1, from coordinate 1,930,945 downwards.
TACAACGTGTATATGGATCCTCTAACGAATCCCTTAAGGTGACGTAACTATGCGAGGAGGAAAAAAACAGAAAGAAAACAATGTGAGCATACACTTCAGCAGGAATCTTACGGTATTGCCGATTTTGTGTGGGATAGCATTGCCCATGAAAATTAGCACTTGGGTAAGCGGCTCCTAATAGGAGCTGATCTTAAACTCCTGCATGCACAGTTTGCATGTATGCCAAAGTCCCCATAGCAGGGGTGCACACAGGGTCAGCAGGGGGTTGTGTGCAAGGTATGTGTGCACTGTGTGCACATCGTGTGCATGGTGCGCAGAGGATGGGATCAACGCCTGTATCTTTATACTCTCCTTTTCATGTAGGCCCTTTTAACACAGACACTCTAACACTGATAAAATGGGTGTTACATTTTATTTTACATGTTGTAGGGCTGCAGGTGCTATGGGTGCCCTGCAATGTATATCATAAAATGTAATGCTCATTTTATCAGTGTTAAGAGTGTCTGTGTGAAAAGGGCCATAGTCAGACAATGGCTGTTTTTACATGGACTGGGGTGGGTGGGTGTATGGGTGTTGTGTGTCCCTTTACACAGACCCACCTCCACCTCCACCCACGGGGCCTCCTCTGGTTTTCTGGAGAGCTCCGTGGGTGGAGATAGGTGAGTGATGGGTGGAGGTGGGTGTTGCGCGGGAGCGCGGCGTGCACGCACCCCCACCCATCACCTGCGGTGTTCACACAGACGACCACTAAGTGTACGTCCATCCCCCCATCCACCGCCAGCCATTTCCACGGATGCCTCCACCAGCAAAACACCCTCCTGCACACCCAGCGGCGTGGGGGGTGCGTCCATGTGAAAACAGCCAATGCCAGAAGATAAGTTAGAAAACATACTTTTATGTTATCACATTCACAGGACAATCCTTTACTATTAAAATCACTGGGCTTTTGCTGTTGACTTCAATGGGTGGAAGATTGTGCCAACAGTTGCAACATGTACACCTGTGTTTTGCTTTCCATGGTTTGTGTTTGTTTGTTTTTTATTTGCTAGTGGGTGTTTTATTTTGGAATATGACAAATCTGATTTGCTAGAAGGCTGACAATCCTTTAATGATTAATGTTATGCTTCAAGTGTTTTGACAAGGTAAACACAAGAGACTTGTTTTCTAGTATAAAACACACCAGATGTGGCATTCTAACAGCTGAAGGCACATAAAAATAAGAATGAATTACAGTATATATAAGATGTAATATGAAATTTAAGGTGAAATTTGTAGAAGTTGTTAGCATGGCCTAACTTGGCTTCCATTGACATCAACTGAACTTTAACACTAACTTCAGTGGGGATAAGGTCAAGAGAAAGGAGTAATTTTGAAATTCCCCACTTCATTGTGTATCGAATATTTTATCTACCATTCCAATAGTTTCCTTGAAAGAATAGTAGATCCAAACAGATCAGTTTCAATCACTTGCTCCAGCTGAGATCTCATCTAAAAAAAAAAGGGGCCTGTTTAGAAAACAGAAGCCTTTCAATATCAATGTCTATGCTGTATTTATACTCAAATGTACACTGTGACCAAAAAGTTCTGAATGTTGGGTGCTAAAAATTACACACCTAAATAAGCAGCCCGTTTTTTTTTAATCGCACTGAGCAAACACAGCTGCCTCTGCTGCCAATGAGAGCTGTGCATGTTCAGTATTTCAATACTTAAATATGGATTTGCATGTCTAATTTAAGGCTCCCACTCTTCATTATTTGGGATTACAAATTGTGACTCTCCTTGTTTCTGACTGCTTTATTTCACTTCCTTAAAGATGTACCGAAAGTTGCTTTTGAGCGCAAGTTAGAATTCTTTACACTGGTATGTTGTTCCCTCAGGCAAGGAGAGGGAAATACAGAATGGGCTGCTATCTCATGAAAGAACAGTCTGCCTGGATTCAGCCATGATATTTTGGTTTTTTAATTGAGTCCAGTCATGCATTTCCATCTGACTGGCATAGTATGCCAGAACTGATTCATCGGCACCCATACACACCTACAAATTCACGAAGAGTTCAACAAGCATCTCTAACACAGTAGTTCTCAAACTTTTTTGACCTGTGCCCCTCCCTTCCACTTGTCAGTCTGTGCTAGTTGAGGCCCCTCCCCTCACCACACATGCATACACGTTACTTTCTCTCCTGCGTTTCCCCTTCCCACTCTCCTATTACTTTCCCTCTCTCCCTCTTGTTATCCCACCTTCCACCCCATTATTTTGGTGATTCTACCTAGCTCAGTCAATAGTCGAGCTAAGTGTTTGGCAGCTATGGTCCATCTGGTCTCCCCACCTCACCTGCCGCCCCCTCCCCACAGAATTTCAGAAACACACTGAAAAGGCTCACTCTGCTACTGACACCATTGTCAACTTGCTTTGATTCATATTGATGATGACATTAAATCAGCAGAGCCTGTTATTTTCCAGAAGGGTCACTCACTGTTTGGTGATCTGCTTGATGCCTGATTGACCATTCATTTGCCAAGTTGGGTGTGTGTGTGTTTGTTTAGCCTATTCCATCATGTCATACACTCTTCCTTTAACAGTGCCCCAAGAATGGAGAATACTCTCTGAAAACTAACAACAGAGCCCTTGGGTATGTGCTGGATGTGAAGTAGTTGTAAGGGGGAGATTTTCAAAGCTACAAATATGTTAGGCTTCCAACTCCTCTTCCAGTCAATGAGAATTAGGCAACTAGCTTTCATGCTTTCAAAAATTACTCTTCTCTTCCCTTCCTCCCCTCCCTTGTCTTAATTCCTAAAACAAAACTTTGCCTGCTGCTTAGAGAATGTCAGGGTTTGGCCCCGAACCCTCAGCTTTTGGGGCTCAGTAGTGGCACCCCTGCATCACTGCCTGGGCTGTTTGGGATTTTCCTTGTATTCCTTGTTTTCCCTCTCTCTCTCTTGCACTATGTCTAACCATGCCCACCTAGCTTCCTGATTGTCCCCAGCCTGCTTATAAGGCAGGCTGGGAGTCTGAGGGAGTATCCATTGCTTGCTACCTCTCTGCTGCTGGTGTTCTAGCCCACAATCTTGGATTGTCCTTGGTCATGGACCAGATTGTATCTTTTGGTGGTGTTAGATTGTTTAGTTTCTAGCCCCTTTCCTTACTAAGTTGCCCTTCTTTCTCCCCCTCCTGTGCTGAACTGTATCTTCCCTTTTTCATGGTCTCACAGGGTCTTCTTGTTCTATAACTTCACTTGCTGTTCGTTCTCCTCCTATTCCTTGCTCTGTGTGTTCTTCCCCTCCCTTATAGCGCACCTGTTCCCTTTAAGCTAAGCCTTGACTCTTTTCAATTGTAACTTCTGTTTGGCTTCTCTGCCTTCTCCATAGTTCTCCTAGTATTTTCTGAGTAGCTGTTGTATGTCTGGGCTCCCTTTGTGGTTCCTGAGCCCCCTATAGTTCCTTGCTTAATACCCTGTTTCTCCTCATCATTCCCTAGTTTCCTTATTTTTCCTTGTGAGTGTCTTGTGACCCTGGATAGCTTCGTAGCCTCCCCATAGAGTCTAGTTTAGATTCTTGTTCCCTCGTTATAGATTCCTGACTCATGGCTTCTCGCTAGTGCTTTGTTTCCCTCCCCACCTCTCAAATTCCTAGTCTCTTTGTCTCTCGCTAGTGGTTGTTCCCCCCTCATTGATTCCTATTCTCTCAGTTCTTGCTAGCATCCTGTCCCCCTTTACAGATTCCTAGTCTCCTGGTTCGCTTAGTGGTTTGTTCCCCGTTATAGTTCTTAGTATTCTATTGAGTCTTGCTTTGTAATTTGCCCTCTTTTATTAGGCCCTGGAACTTATGAGAGGAGGAGCTACTTTGGACCTAGTCTTAAGTGGAGCACAAGGGGTAATGGTGGTAGAGCCGCTTGGTAAAAGTGACTGTAATATAATCAAATTTGACATAGTTATTGGAGGGAGATTGACAAAACAAACTACCACAGTAACATTTAACTTTAAAAGGGGGAACTATGCAAAAATGAGGAAACTAGTTAGAGAAAACTAAAAGGAGCAGCTGCGAGGGTTAAATGTGTGCAAAGGGTGTGGTGATTATTTAAAAAGAACAACTTGGAAGTGCAGATTAAATATATTCCATAAATAAAAAAAGGTAGCAAGAGGATCAAACGTCTACCAGTGTGGCTAAATGGGGAGGTGAAAAAGGTGGTTAGAGCCTAAAAGGAGTCCTTTAAAAATGGAACGCTACTCCTAATGAAGCAAATAAGAAAGAGCATAAGCATTGTCCAATTCGATTAAAGACAGACCAATAGGGAATTTGAAGAGCGACTTGCTAGAGTCACAAAAAATAATAATAAAACCTTTTCAAGTACATCAGAAGCAAGAAGTCTGCTAGAAAGCTGGTTGGACCAATAAACGACCAGGGGGTGAAAGGGGCACTCAGGGAGGATGGGGTCACTACAGAGAAGCTGAATGGATTATTTTCTTCGGCCTTCACTGCTGAGGATGTTGGGGAGATACCAATGGTGGACCAAGTCTTTAGAATTGGAAGAACTGTCACAAATAAGTGTGACTCTGGAGGAGGTTCTAGAGCAAACTGACAAAGTAAATAGTAAAAATCACCAAGACCAGATGGTATTTATCCCAGAGTTTTGAAGAAACTCAAATATGAAGTTGCAGACCTACTATTGGTAATTTGTAACCTATCACTAAAATCTACCGCTGTACAAGAAGATTGGAGAGTAGTAAATATAACAACAGTATTTAAAAAGGGCTCCAGAGGTGATCCTGGAAACTATAGACTGGTGAACCTGATGTCGGTGCCCAGCAAACTGGTGGAAATGGTTATTAAGAACAGAATTACTGAGCATATTGATAAACGTGGCTTAACAGGGAAGAGTCAACATTAGGGATGTGCAAACGCGGTTCGGATGTTCGGAGTTTGGACCGAACTCGGGTCTGTTCGGACGACCAAACTGAACTTCCGAACCGAACCAGAACCGACTGAACCGAACTCGATCCGAACTTTGAAATGACCAAACAGTTCGGTACCGTTTGGGTGAGTTCGGATGAGTTCGGGTGGGAAAAATGTGACTGGAAGGCCCAGGGAGGGGGAGGCAGCTGAGGAGCAGACTTCCTGGCACCAGGGGTGGAGAGGTTTGGAGTAGCAGCCAGCCTGCCCAATCACCATCCCTTTTCTCCTCAGACCACTGGCTTCGCAGTCTGCGATTGGACATGGGGGAGGGGGGGGCTAGGCTGCACAGAGCCAATGGGGCTTGTGGTAAGGGCACAGCAAGTAACAAAAGTCATTGGCCTCCCCCCTTCCAACACCTTCTGAGCTAGCCACTGATCCTGACAGCAGGCATTTTCAGAAGTCTCCCTCTCCCAGCAGTTTGCGTTCCTCCCAATCCATTGCCATCCTCCTCCTATTTCACCCATCCCACACATTTACCTCCCTAGTAGAATTTATTTAGATTAGATAGATTTAGGCATTATTTTTATTTTTTACCCATCCCTGTGTTTTTTCTCCCTACCCTCCACTGAATCCTCCCCCTCCTCCCACTATATATTCCATCCCTGATTCCTTTCTCCTATTTTTGGATTTATTTAGAGTAGCATTTAGCTTTCATTTCAGTTTTTTACCCCTCCCTGTGTTGTTTGTTGTGAGCTGTCTGTATTCCACGCCCCCCCCATCCCTGTGTATATATAGAGAGAAATATAGACATTAGATAGCTACAATAGATAGACAGATGTAGGAGTTAGCTTAGTTATAGAGATAGAGATACTGTGTAGTGATTCAGTTTTATAGTGTGTTTGCAGGACTAGGCCTTTGTGTTATTAGATATTCCATTTAGTCCATAGGTTTTAGAATAGTTAACAGCAGTTAGATTTAGTGTAGATATATATAATACTAGATTAAAAATTTGAATTAAAAAAATAAAATAAAATCTTTGTGTGCATTCGTTGGGTTGGAAGATATCAAGAAGGGAAGTAGGAGAGGCTGGTCTGCTGCCCGTAAGTTGGGCAATGGGGCACTTGGCACAGGTGGTAGGGGCCGTGCCAGTGGAGTGGCAGCATGCAGCAGCAGCCAGAGTCCATCACCCACAGGCCTGATTTTTGGAGACATGATGTTCCTCCATGGCCACCAATGTCCCCCATTATTGATGTGATCCCCAGCAGTCCTCCTGGGGGGCTGTCTGCAAGTTGAGACCCTGCTGGCACATCTTGGGGCTAATATGCTACATGTGCTGCTGTTGTCAGGTAGGGATCTGTATATACAAACATACAATGAGATTCTGCCACCTGCCAGAAGCAGCACAGAGGGGTAAAGGATTGGATAGGTCAAACTCAGCTGGTAACGGATATAACTTTTAAAATAACTTTTTAAAAAACAAATATTAACAATATAACAAGACATAAAAGTAACAAATTTAAGTGTCTCAGGGCCAAACGATACCGATACCGAAAATAAAATCTTCAAAATCAGTATCAATATCGGTATCGATATCCAAATGTTCGGCCAAACTGAACTCCGCTGAACCGAACAACTGAACCCGAACTCGGTTCCCGAACCGAACGACCGAACCCAAACTCCGTTTTCGAACCAAACGACTGAACGGCCGAACATCCGAACCGTGTTCTGTTCGCACATTCCTAGTTAACATGGATTTAAGAAAGGGAAGTCATGCCTCACTAATCTATTGGAATTTTTTGAGGGCGTAAACAAGCATGTAGATAAGGGCGAGCTGGTTGATAATAGTGTACCTGGACTTTCAGAAGGCGTTTGATAAGGTCCCTCATGAGAGACTCTTAAGGAGATTAAAGAGTCATGGGTTAAGAGGCAGTGGCCTACCATGGATCGGCAACTGGTTAAAAGACAAGAAGTAGGAAGCAAACTAAATGGTCAGTTTTCACAGTGGACAGAGGTAACTAGTGGAGTGCCCCAGGGATGTGTACTGGGACAGGTGCTGTTTAATATATTCATTAATGATCTGGAGAAGTGAGTAAAGAGTGAGCGTAATCAAATCTTCAGATGACACAAAGTTATCGAAGGTGGTTAAAATCTGAGTAGACTGTGAAGAATTGCAAGGGGATCTTGCGAGACTGGGACACTGGGCAATTAAATAGCAGATGAAATTTAATGTGGACAAGTGGATTGGCAACTGATTGCACATAGGGGAAAATAACCCAAACTATATGTACACAATGCTGGGTTGTAAATTAGGAGTTACCACTCAGGAAAAGGATCTTGGAGTCATTGTGGACAATACATTGAAATCCTCAGCTCAGTGTGCGGCGGCCACCAAAAAATCAAACAGAATGTTAGGAATCATTCTGAAAGGGATAGAGTATAAGACTGAAAATATCATTATGCCTGTATAGAAATCTATGGTACGACTGCACCTGGAGTATTGTGTGCAGTTCTGGTCACCCCATCTCAAAAAAGACATAGTAGAACTAGAAAAGGTAGAGAGAAAGGCAACAAAAGTGATCAAGGGTATGGAATGGCTCCCGTGTGAAGAGAAGCTTGATATGTTGGGACTCTTCAGCTTGGAGAAGAGATGACAGAGGGGATATGATAGAAGTTTATAAAATGACGAGTGGCGTGGTACATGTAAATAGGGAGCTGTTATTTACCCTCTCTAACAGTACTAGAACAAAGGGATACTTCATGAAATGAACTGGCAGCAGAGTTAAACAAATAAGAGAAAATACTTTTTCACTCAGCACACAATTAACCTGTGGAATTTACTGCCAGAGGAAATAGTCAAGGCTGGTAGTGTAGATAGTTTTTTTAAAAAGGGACTGGACAAGTTCTTGGAGGATAGGTCCATTTATGGCTATTAGCCAAGTAGGTTTTGGGGACGTAACCTCTTACTGTTTGGGGCTGGAACAACAGGGAATGGATTGTCCATTGTGACCTGTTGGGTACTTCTCCCAAGAGACAGAGATTGGTCACTGTCAGAGACAGGATGCTGGGCTTAATGTACCATTGGTCTGACCCAGTACAGCTCTATTTATGTTCTTATAGTTGCCAGCCTTCATAGTGCCCTATTTATTGTACTGTCCCTCTTCCTGTACTCCCAAGCCCTTATAGTTTATCTAGTGCTTTCCTGTTTAGCACCCTTAATTACCGAGTGTACCTTGTTCTCCCTCTCACTTTACCCTTGTCTCCCTGTATGTCTTGCTAGTCTTTGTGATGCTTGTTGGGGATCTCTCATATCTGTGTAGGTGTTCCTACCCCTGAGGGGGATGGTATTTCTTGTCGTCATCGAGGTAGTTCTCCGGACACAGCCTTGAAGTTTAACCACCTCATGATCCTGAGGGAACAGCTACCCCATTGGGTCTTTCCTAGTCACTGACTCTCGTGGGCACTAGGGGTGTCTGAGTGTGAGGGCTTTTCTGTCTCCAGTCACTCCTTCCTTGTTAGGTTCGCTCTAGCGCCCCCCTCTGGTCCATGTCTGTTCCCTGACAGAGAAGGATAAGACAAAGAGCTGTAGAAATATTAGTTTATTCCTGATTAGAGGAATGTAGAGCCATGGCATTTTCCATAAAGATGTGCATCAAGTGTCATACAATTTATTTCTTAAAAAGAAAAAAGCTAACCTGGTGGCGAAAACCAATAGAAGTCTGCAGATAGCATAGTTTAGCTTCACAGAATAGCACAGGTCCCAAAGGGTTGTTCACTAACTATTATTGTTATTATTATTATTTAGATTAAGAATTGGCACCTCCGTTCATACAATGTATAAAGCCACGTTTGTCCCTTAGCTTGACCCGAGCAATATACTTTCCGAATGATTACTATGTGAGACCACTTCAGGCTCACAAGTCTGAGGGCGCTTTTAAACGAGACAAAATTCGCAGCTGATCCTTTAAACAGCCGCCTTTCTTCCAGTTTGTTTAAATGCTTCACGCGGTTTGCAGCTGCGTCTTTCACACGTCACACCGGCCCTGGAATCCTTCCCCCTCACATCCGCATCAGCCATCTGCCGTCTCTCAAGGTAGTGAGATGGCTTTTGAGAGCGCCCATTTAAAAACGCCCTGACAGCTATTTCAGCCTTGCCTCTTGCTGCCCCATCTCCTCTGCATCCTGCTAGCAATGCCAGCAATTCTGATGTTCCATTCCTCTCTCTCTCTCTCTCTCTCTCTAAAAAGAGAGTGAGAGAATAAGGCTTCCTGCCTTTTTATGCTTCCCCTGATCTTCCACTGTTCCTACAGTAACCCAAAAGATATGCATCTCTCCTTGTTCTGTTGGATTTACAATTTCTACAGAAATCATATAAAGTATCTCATTGGACTGGACTGTAAGCGCAGAGACTATTAGTGGTAGAAGCTACAAGCCACTAGAGAGGGGAGGAACACTCTGGGCATGTGCGCGCACCTATAGGTATTTCAGGAAATAGAGAGGTAGCATTACTTGTCGTCATCATTATTAGACTCAGCTTCTCAAATTACTGCATTTGGACTTTCAGGACTCCAGTGACAACACTTCCAAGTTCCCTCCTGAAACTAATGAACCTTTCTCTGTCAATAATTTCTGACAACTAAATCAGCTGTGACCTCTGTAATGGTGAGTGAAATCACCAGTGGAATCCTAATGGAGTCCCTAAAATGTACCCACAAAATCTCTGCTGGGAACCAACCATGATCTGTTTCAGATCTGACACACAGTTTGAGATAGCCAGGCCTGTAACCACAAAATTGAATGGGATACTTATTAAGAAGAAGAATAAATGAGAGAGCAATAAACAGCATCGTCTTTAAGTGTTGTCAAGCTGTTTAAAGTACGACAGAAAAGCTTACTGTTTGCAAGTGCCGGTCCTTTAACTCTTGCCTCTTCTGACTGTTGATTGCAGGGAAGGAAGGGAATGGGGGAGCCACCACAGAGATGGGGCCTGGGATCTTTTGCTCTCTGTTTTCACCCCGGTTTCGTTGTTCTGTTTAGGGGAATGAGAAATAAGAAGTCAGTATTTCAGTCATGCATGCTGTAAAGTAATCTTATCAAGAAAATGCAATATCTAGCCAAGATGCAGCACTGTATTTATTATTATAGCTATATTGGATTTTTCTATTATTATCGGTTCTCAGTTCTTATGGTATGGTGACAGACAGGCTCAGATTCTTCAGTTGCTGCCTTTTTGTTTTGGCGCCAAGGCTCTCTGGATTGGTTGCATTTTTTAAATTTTAAAAATGCATCCAATCCTAGAGCTACCCTCAGATATTTTGGGAGGGGGGGAAAGGGGTGGGCTTAGTAGCTCTGCTGGTGAATCTCCATGAAGATGTTCCTGGCAATCATTCAGCAGAGCTCAGGGTTTGGTGGGTGGTGCACATTAGGGATTTTTTCTTCTTCTGTGTGATCTCTGACCTTGGAAGCCATTCTGCAGCTCGGTCTTGGAGAGTGAACTGCTGTGAGAGCTTCTGAGCAAGGTGAGTGAGTGGGGGTCCTTGGGGTTTTGGGGGTATAGTGCACTGGCTGCTCTAACTAGTGGTCTAAGTGTGGGACAATGGCCCAGGGATGAATGGAGGTTCCCTGTGTTTTGGGACCCCACGTGTATGTGTGTATGGGGGGTGGGGAGGGGGGTGCAGGCAAGGCCTGGGAGGCTGCAGGAGGCCTTCAGGGGGAGGGGGAAGTGCGGCTCCTCCTGGAAGACGGCCAAGATTTGAGTGGTGGGGTGCCCAAAGACTGGGGTGTCCTATAACTCCACCCCCAGGGCTGCGGTGTGGGTTCAAGACTGGGGTTCAGGTTCCCTAAGTCTGTGGGGTTCTGGGTGGGTCACACCGGGTTTTTTTCCTCTGTGTTCTCTTGGAAGTTGTCCCTCCCAGGGCCGTGGTGTGGGTCCGTGGTGTGGGTTCAGGGTCCCCAAGTCTGTGGGGTTTGTTTTTTGGGCGGGAGGGGTGTCACACTTTCCTCCCTGGTGTTCTAGTTGGCAGCAATCTGGGGTTATGGGATATGGGTGATGCTTGTCATCACATTGTTTTGGGGAGGGGGCGTCCCAAGAGTTTGGGGTTCTGTAGGTTCTGGAGGCACTTGGGGGGGATATTGCATTCTGTTGCCGTGGATGTCAGTCCTATGACCCCTCGCAGGGCTGCGGTGTGGGTCCAAGACTGGGTTTCAGGATCCCCAAGGCTGTGGGATTTGGTTTTTTGGCGGGAGGGGGTCATGGTCACACTTCTGTTTTAAATTTTCTTCTGTTCTAATATCTGAAATTTGTGCAGCCAACAGTGTCATATTCATCGGTGAGTGACAGAACTTGGAGTCAAATCTTGACCTCCGGTCCTCAACTCACCCTCGCACCCCAGGTAAAGTGTTCTTCTAAATCTTTTTGAAAGAAGACAAGACACTCGCAGACCCCACCCCAGAGACTACCCCTGTCTCCCTATCCTACCCCATAGCCTTCAGTCTCCACCCACAGATCCCACCAGTAACCCAACACCACCGCTTTCAGCCCCCACTCCACAGCCAGAACCCCACAGATCCCACACCAGAAACTACTCTAGTTCCCCAACCCATAGACTTCCACCCCCCACTCCCCCACCCACGACTACCCCACCCCTACACAGCACTCCACACAGCACCCCCACCCCCATACAGCACCATACAGTACCACACAGCGTCTCACCCCACACAGCACCCTGCCCAACAGAACCACCCGTCCCAGCACACACAGCACCCCACCCCAGCGCATACACTACCCCAGCACACACACCCTCTGTTGCTGGTGGACGTCTCTCTCTCTCTCTCTCTTTTTTTTTACTGTTGTTTTAAACTCATAAGTATGAGTGGCAGTGAAAAGAAGTGAATAACCATGAGTGGGAGTGTTGGAAGAGGCGAGCCACTTCCTCAGCAGCTCCTCTGTCTGGCTCAGAGGGACCCGAGGTCAGGCCTCCTGCGGCCTCCACCTCCCGCACACAGGGCTCATCCATGCCCATGTCTACTAGATCTAGATGTGTGGTGAAGCCCAAGAAGAAGTTGGGATCGGAGGAGGATGTTTCCTCCTCCCTGGTGATGACTTCTCCCAAGAAGAAGGAACCTCCTTCTTCCTCTGCTAGAGCAGCTCATCTGTCAGCTACCTCCTCTGCTTCTGCTGCTGCTGCTAGCGCCTAGCTCACCAATGTGCATGCTCTCTCCCTCATGCCCCATAGCGCGCCTGCTTCCCCAGCACCTGCTTCCCTAACCTCTCCCCCTGCCGACACGCATCGTAGCACGCCTGCTCGGTCTCCTCCACCATACCCATGCACACTGCAGTGCCAGCTACCCCCTCCCCCGCCCACCAGTGTCACAACTACTGCCATTGTGACGTCTCCCACCAGTCGTCGTGCTTGTTCCGCTTTTCCCAGAACCAAGACAAAGAAGATCACATCTTAGGTGCGGTCTCACTTTGATCTTCTGGAGAATGATGTCACGAAGGCATCATGTGTGCATTGTAGGGCCTGGGTCAGTTGGGGTGGGAAAGATCCCATGAAGTTTTTCACCACTGGCCTAACTTACCACATGAATCAGCACCATGGGAACATATTGGATCCTATGGTGTGCCGGGACAAGTGGCAGCATGGGGAGGAGCCAGTTGCAGAGGGTATGGATGAGGGTATGGAGGAGCAACCCTCTCCTCTCCCGCGGCAACTGCCACCTTGGGGCTGTCTTGTGACACCACCCAAACCCAGTGGGGGAGCGCTGGCCACCCCCGTCACCCCGCTCCACCACGATCCCAGACACTTGCCTTGTCCCAGCCCACTGTAAGTGAGCTCTGGCAGAAGCAGCCATTTGCACCCAGCTACCCCCACGCTGGGTCCAGAGAGCATTGATGGACATTGTTTCATGCCCAGGTGCTTGACACGAAACACACGGCAGACAACATCGTCTACGCAGTGAATGGCATGCTGGATGGGTGGGTCTGGCGGCCAGGTTCAAGCATGGATGTAACCGATAATGCCCCAAATGTGATGGCAGACATCAGACGTAGTGGCTACGTCAACGTTCACTGCAGCGCACACACCCTGAACCTTGTGGTTCAGGGAGCCCGCCAAGGCCTTGTGGTTCAGGGTGCCTTGGATGGAGCTGAGGTCTTGGCAGGCCTCCTCGAAGTGGCCAGGAAGATCACTGTATACTTCCATTGGTCTTCCATTGGTCTATGACAGCCTACCGGGCACTGCGAGAGAGGCAGGAGGAGTTAGGCTCCCCACTTCACCAGCTGGTACAGAATGTGCCCACAAGGTGGAACTCTACCTTTCTGATGCTGCAACGGCTCCACATGCTCTTTGCTTCTCAGTCGGCTTTGGAGTAACACCACTGTCCATGGAGGATTGGACAGTAGTGGAGGAGCTCAAACAGGTACTTTAGCCCTTTCATCTGGCCACCATTGATCTGAGTGGAAAGGGCTCCACTGTGAGCCAGGTGATCCCGCTCTACGGGATCCTGCTGCGATGTCTGTGAGGGATGTTGTCCCGCTCTGACCTGGTTGAAAGAGTGCAGGCACTGGTGAGGACAACGGATGAGGATCTTCATAGGCAGTTTGGCTGCCTTGAGGAGAATCACCATTTTGTCCTTGCCACACTGCTAGACCCACGCATCTACAGCACCATCCCCGCAGACACTGTATCCTTCGATAACTTCAGGGCCAGCCTTGTTGCAGAGGTGTGACAGAAGTGTCCAGAGCAGATGCTCATGTTGCCAGTGGCAACTTCTGTTTCTACAGGGGATGCAAGTGAGCCCTCCTGCAGCCTTTGGTCTTCTGATCTAGAGGCCTTGGTGGAGGAGTCAGCAGAAGAAAGGCCACAGGCCCAAAGCCAAGATATGGCCAACACTTATGTGTTGCACTATCTGGCAGGGCCTCTCTCCCCGGCTGGCTCTGACCCTGTGGCCTACTGGGCCCAGATGATGCAGGTGTGGCCTCCATTTGCAAAGGTGGCCATGTAGTATGTCTAATGTCCTCCCACAAAGGTACCGTCAGAGCATATATTCAGTGTGGCTGGTGACACTGTCAGCCCCCATTGCTCTCACATGGACCCGCAGACTGTGGAGCAGTTGGGTCTTCCTCAAGACCAACCTTCCCCTCCTGCGGTTCATGGAAGACGAGACTACTGACGTGTGGGGAGACTGATAATGAAAACCCAGCCCCTCTGCAGGCAATTGCAGCTACCAGCTATGGCTGAGCTAGCAATGCAACTCTGTCAGTGGTAGTGGATGATGAGGCAGCAGCACCAGCCCTTGGTTTGCACTACAATTGCACCTTGTTGGCAAGATTTTTCCCAGTCAAACCACTCCACCAGGGAAAAGTAGTACATGATAGTACTACTTCTTTCCCCTTAAAATTTCCCCCTCACTTTTAAAACTGCCCTCCTGCCCACCCTGAGAAGACGTACAGTGCATACCGCTGGCCTTTTCATGGGATCGGGCAGCCCCTCACCTTGAACAGACACACATACACCATGCTTTTGTGCGCGGTTTTTATGTGCATGAGTTTTTTTACCTGGGCCCAGCACCCACCCCCTTCTCCCTCCTAAGGAACAAGGCTGCTCCTCCAGCCCATGTTGGCTCCAGCCCAAACTCCACCCTGCTCCACTGTCCCTGGCCTCAAGAAGAGTTCCACCCATTGGGAGGGCGGAACCTCTTCTTGAGGGCAGGGGCAGGCACACTGCCTAATACAGAACTCTTTCCCCCCACCCCCTACGGCTGTCATGCCCCGTGGCCCCTGTCGGTGGTCGCTGGCACGGCGGGTTGCTAGGCAACCCCAAAGACGCACAGGCAGCATGGCGGCCCCAGCGCTACCCCTACAGCTGCCAGCTATAAACCCGACAGGCACAGCTCCATCGCGACGCAGCGCCAGGCTGGCGGGGCTGTGCGTAACGTAGGGGGCAGGGCCAAAGCCCCATACTCATAAGCCGCACCTGGTTTGACCAGATAAAAGTACCAGTGGAGCAGCAGTTCCCCACCGGTAATTGTTAAGAGAGGCTGGCCCCTTGAGAGCACTGTCTTGTCCTTGTATTCTCGTTTAGAGTGTCTCCCTTTGCACTCCCTTGTGTGATCTACTCCCACCTTTCCTTGTTGTCCTGTCTTTCTGTAAGATAGTGTGTGTGTTAGATCTGTTACCCTAAACCTCCTTTACTCCCTTGGTTTAACTCCTTCTCCCCGCTTTACCTCATTCTCCCTCCCCTTTCCTCTGAACACTTGCCCGATCCTTGTTCCAACCTCACCTCTGTCCCGACCTCCATCTGGGCACTCCCACACCCAGGAACCCTTCTCCCTCACCAACCAGAGCACCATATTCTGGACCCGTGCGAATCTGTAAGTAGAGTACATGTTGTTTGTCGGCAGCCCCTGTGGAACCTTGTGCGAGGCTGATGAGTCAGGTTGCCCTCAGTTCTTGAATGGAAAGCCCAAACACTATGGACACGTCTGGGAGGAGAGCTTATTGCCAAGGACCTCCCCTATCTTTCCCTCCTTTCCCTTTCCCTTTCCCTCCCTCCTACCCCACTCTCCATGACACTGGTTTAGGGCTTCTCCCCAAGCCACTCCATAGCCCACACACTTGGCTCAGGTGTGGCTACTAATGCCGGCACGATTTTTCTATTTGAAACCTGCCCCTGCCCCCAAGAAGAGGTACAGAGGACACTGGGAGGGTGGAACCTCTTCTTGGGGGAGGGGCAGGCCCACCACCATGGAATACCCTGAACTCACTAGCAACAGACTTCAGACTTGAGTGGGCCTCCAGAATCCTAGCCGTGGAACCTCAACTGTACCAACTGACCTTGACAGCAGCAGAATGCAACATCCCCACCACCACTGAGCCTCCAGATGTAGTTTGACTTCACACTTCCGTGCGGTTCTGAATTCCCACTGAAGTCCCTCTGCATCTGGAGGCCTGAAGAACCCCAGCCATGGGACCTCAACAGTGAATGATTTCCACAGCAACAGTGAAGAATGCAATCCCCACCACAACTATTCCTCCAGACACAGTCATACCTCAGTCTCCAGTGTGTTTCTGGAAGCCCGCTGAAGGCTCACTGCGTATGGAGGCCTCCAGAACCCCAGCTGTGGAACCTCAACAGTGATTGATCTCAACAGCAACTGAATGCAATATCCCCCCCAACTGCACCTCCACATGCAGTGGGACTTCAGTCTGCACTGGGGTTCTGGAGACCTATTGCATCATGAAGTCCTACTGTGTCTGGAGGCTTCAGATCACAATATCCCCCACACCACTAAGTCTGGACCAGAACCCAAGCTGTGGAACCTCAGCATTGAGTGATCTCAACCTCAACAGAAAGCATTTATCCCCACCACCACCACCACACCTCCAGATACAGTGGGGCTTCCACCTCCAGTGTGGTTCTGGAGGCCCACTGAAGGTTGAAGTCCCACTGCATCTGGAGGCCTCCAGAACCCCAGATGTGGGACCTCAACAACAGCAAATGACCTCAACAGCAGCAGAATGCAATATCCCCACCACCACTGCACAGACACAGTGGGACTACAGGCTCCAGTGAGGTTCTGAAGTATGAAGACTTCCACAGTCTGCAGTCCTACTGCGTCTGTCTGGAGGCTACCAGAACTCAAGCCGTGGGACCTCAACAGTGACTCACCTCAACTGCAACAGAATGCAATATCCCCACCACCACTACTCCAGATGCAGTAGGACTTCAGGTTCCAGTGGGGTTCTGAAGTATGAAGACTTCTACAGTCTGAAGTCCCAGTGTGTCTGGAGGCCTCCAGAACACCAGCTGTGGGACCTGAACAGAAAGTGACCTCAACAGCAACAGCACTCCCCTTCCACTGCATCTCCAGATGCAGTGGTTCTTCACACTCCAGTAGGGTTCTGAAGTCCCACTGTGTCTGGAGGCTTCCAGAGCACCAGCTGTGGGGTCACAACAGCGACTGACCAGCAACAACAGAATGCAACATTCCCCCCCCCCCAATGCACCTCCAGAACCCCAGCTGTGGGGTTTCAACTGCAATGAACCTTGACAACAGCAACATAATGCAATATCCCTCCCCACCCCCCACCCATGCATTTCCAGATGCAGTAGGATTTCAGACTTTAGTGGGGTTCTAGAGGCCCAATGAAGACTGAAGTCCTGCTGTGACTGGAGGCCTCCAGAATGCGAGCTGTGGAGTCTGAACAGCAACCGACAAGCAACAATAACTAAATGCATGTAATATCCCCACTACCACTGCGCCTCCAGATGCAGTGCTGCCTTCAGACTTTAGTGAGGTTCTAGAGCCCCACTGAAGACTGAAGTCATGCTGCATCTGGACCCTACCCTAGAAAAGTACAGGCAGCCCAGGAGAGCACAAAAATTAAGAGGGTTCTGGTCTGGATAACGGTAAGTGATGGCATGCGGATTGGGAGGGTCTGAGACCTCTTCTTTGGGGAGAGGTTCACAAAGGGGCAAAATTTAAAATGTCACTCTGTCCAAAATTCAAACATCTAACTAACAGTTTTTCCCTCCAGTTTGTCTGAGATTTGGCATGAACTCCTTGTTGACTGTGTAGAAAGTAGGAGCCTGGCAGAAGAGAAGGCTGGAGACAAAAAAGGAGTCCCCTTTTCCCTGTTCCTCACTTAAACTTATCTTACCCATCCTCTTCTCGTGCACTAAAACAAAACCCTTTCCCTCCTATTTCTCCTGTGTCCTGCCCTTCTCTTCCCTTTCATCTCTTATGATTCGACTTGTCGCAGGACAGGGAGCTAATTCAGTCCTTCCAGTTCTCCAAGCCAGAAGGAAGGCTTGTCCCAAAGCCTACACCTTTAGAAGACTATAGATGGCCAAGGAGGGCACGAAAATTGAACATTCCTGTGTTCAGGATAAAGGTAGGTGATGGCGACGTGATCTTTTTTTTTTTAAGGCTGCACATGATTGGACCCAGTGGGGGAGAACCAGTGGCAGGGCTTAACCCAGCAGCTAGTTCCTAGGGTTAGCAACAGGACACTGTTGTTGGCACATTGGCAATGTGGGGCTATGACATATGATATGGTATGTTGGTAGGTGTCCCCTGGTAGTGGTATCTTGTTGTATGTAATGTGTGCTATAACTACTAGTTTAAAAAAGACCTTTGAGTGGCAAATGTATAGTGGCTGGTGGCACTGGCTATGTTTACTGAAGGTCGCAGCTCAACGGTTCCTGGTTGTAACTGCTTGACTGAAGTGTTTTTAAAACACAGAAACAATCTTTTATTGCAGCGATTTTCGATTTGTTCTACTTTGATTTCAATGGGAAAAAAACCCAAACTGACAGAACCGAAACAGATAGGAGAACCGAAATACATGAGAACCAAAACCAAAATTTTGCTCAGAGTCAAATCCCTAGTTTGCAGCAATCCCTAAGCTGTGCAAGATGCAGAGGTAAACTCTGTTGACACTCCACAGATCTCCCTTTTAATGGCAACACAAATCAGTTACAACAGGGTTGGCCACTGTAATCTACTGGCAGATAACAAACTAGTCTCCAGTAGATCAGTGTGGAGAGGGAGAGCAGCCTTTCAGAGATTACCTCTGGGGAGGAGAGCAGGACTGAAGCCCTCAGAAGTGTCTCCAGAGAGGAGATGGCTAGGAGAGCTCCTCCAATGTGGAGAGCTGTGTAAAGGGGAGTGCTCCTCTTCACTCCTGAGACTAGTTGCTACGATGCCCTGGAACTGTGAATTGCCAGGCAGGGGGGAGGGTACAGGTCTAAAGAACCAGAGCCAGCAGAAGAATTCTGGTGTGATGTAATGGCCAAGTGCGCAGTTCTTGGATCAGGAGGTGGGGAGGGGACCCTGGTTCAAGTCTCGCTTTAGCCAGAAACTCACTGGGTGACCTTGGGCCAGTCACATTATTCACTCAGCCGAACCTACCTCACAGGGTTGTTGTGAGGATTAAAAGTTGTGTTGATTAATTATATGTAAAACATGCCAAGTGCCATGGCAGGGGGGCGCTATATGAAAATTAAATTATTATTATTTATTATTATTATTATTATTTATTAATTAAATCACCTGAGGTTGATGCCTGAATCAAGTGGATCACATGCACTGTAAGTCTGGCCACCCCTGAGTTACAATAATATTAAGGAATTTAAGAGCCTGGGCAGACAAGGAAAATAACAGATAAGTCATGTGGTTACTTATTAGATATGCACACATGTTTACAAAATACAGTATGTTCTTCAATACATAAGACTCCCCATCTACTCCCATTTTTAAGAAATCTACTTTCAGGTTAAGGTACCTGTAACAGGGTGCATGGCAGCACTGGCATAAAATGGGCAGGCACTGCTAATAGAAGAGGATCATGCCTCAGGCTGGTGCAAAAACATGCAGGTGCTAGCTGAGTAGAAGATAATGACTAAACACCTATCCGGTGGAAATGCTCTGATAGGTTACGGGTATTTAAGAGGACAAGCCTCAATCTGTGGGGAACAGCATGGAGGAAGGAGGGCTGGAGTTGGGCTCTCAACAGAGGCAGGAAAAGAAGCAGACCCTGCAGATCCATGTAGGGACTCCCCCAAAGGATCAAGTGCTGAGACAGAACCACTGCTTGGGAGGAAGCAAGCTGCCAGAAGGACTTGCAGGTGGAGACTTCCTGAGGGTAGCCCTGCCACGGTCCAGGATGTACTCTGCTCCTGCCTGTGGTTAACATCTTGTGGATGGGAGCAGATGGGACCGCCGCCGGTGGTCACGCCAGGATAAGCGTGGCCGCCGCCGTGGTGTCATGTCTGAAAATGGTGTCATTGGTGCTCTGCCGTCACTTCTGTTAACACCCAGAGATTTATTTATTTATTTATTTATTTATCAGTTTAAATACCCCGCCCCTCCTGCCATCAGGCAGCCCGGGGCGGCTTACAATATAAAAAACACAAATAAAATTCAATATAAAACATTTTTAAAAAGGAGGGCGACATCTAGCATCACCATCACCACCCCACCCCCTCCACCCTTTCACCCCTCTCCCCCACCAAACGCCTGGCGGAATAGCCAGGTCTTACAACTTTTCTGAAAAGAGGGGCGGTCTGGGGCTAACTGCACCCCCACCGGAAGGGAGTTCCACAGCCGTGGCGCGGCCACCGAAAACGCCCTCCCCTGCGTGGCCCCCCGGAAAACTCGGGGAACCTTGAGCGGGGCATCCCCGGACGACCGCATGGACTGATCCAGCACCCGGGGGGTGCAGCAGTTCCGCAGGTAGGCAGTGGGGACTTGGAAAATGTGGACCCCACCATGCAAGCAAATGCAGGGTAATATACATGTCCGTGTCCTGTCAATTAAGTTCCATGCAGCCTCTCTGTGCGTCCACGTCCACTAGTACCATAGAGTTGCAGAAATCCTAAAGTGTCCGCTTCCTGTCTTTCTCTCCGCTCTCACTCTCACTGATGCCACAAGTGGGGTCTGCCCTCAAGTGCATGAAATACATGCAGGGGGCTGCCCGTTTATTAAGTTGGACATGCTAAACTTGTGAATAGGGGCTGCATAGACTGAACCCGGGCTGCAGCAGGCTATCATCTTGTTTAACACCCAAAGTGGCTGCCAAAACATCATCGCTACTATCAGATTCTGAAGACGGTAAGTTACCAAAAATAGATTGAGCCCATTTCTCTCTACTGCCTTTATCCTCTCTCTCTACTGCCTTTATCCTCGCTGCCTCTGAAGGGTTTCTCCTGTCCACAAGATGGCAGAAGCAGATTGTCCTGATGCTAAAGCAGCTGCTATGCTGATTGGCTAAGGAAAATTAAGAGCCAAGTTATGTTCTAATTTTAATGCTACTATGATTGTAATTTCTTTTTATGGCTCTTTGCAGTGCTATTAAGGCAGACTGCACACACAGTTTGCTGCCAAGATAGAACCTGCAGAGAGGTAGTTATTTGGTATTATTTATAACATCTTATTCAGCTTCACAAATCTGATCAATTATCATTATCTTACTATTTATTAGTAACAAATGAACAAAAGCATTGTCACTGCTGATGCAAAACTACAGCTGAGGGAGACTACTGTTTAATGTTTTAAGAACTAGGGCCTGAACAATTTATTTTTGACTTTGTAAACGCAAAGCAAATAGGATATGGGACGAAAGTGAGAGAATCATGCAACTACACAATATTATTTGTAGTAATTTCAGAGTAAAATTGCACTACTGCCCCCAAGCACTTGCTACTAAGGCCCAATCCTCAAACGACTTGCTCCCAAGAGCATAAAGGGTGGGGAACCTTCTCTGCATCCTGGGCCGTATGCAAACTTTTCAAAAGCTCTGCAGGCCAGAGCTTTCCGAGAGCAGTTTCCCATTCCCTCCCAGCCTAGAGCATTCCCCATTCCCATCCAGCTCGTGGTAGCTTTCCTTTTTTCTCCTCACAGTGGCCCACCCAAGAGTGCCTGTAGAAGTTGGACTGCACTGAAGGCAAGATAAGTGAAGCTGGGCCACAATGAAGGTGACAGATGAAGCTGCTATGGGCCAGATGGAAGGGAGCCATAGGTTCCCCATGCCTGGCCTAAGGGTTCATTCAGACAACACTGTTTTAGAACAGGTAGTGGCACAAACCTACATTTGAGCACTGAGTGAAATCTTTATCGCTTCTTGTGCTCCTTGACGATCCCTTATTCTCAGTCACCCAGTGCAAAGGGTTTGGCTTGCAAGGATCTGACACTATCAAATGTGATTTGCTTAACTCAAAGCAAACCTCCGGTCATAATCCATTATTACCTGTTTGCCACTCCCTACCCCAAAATGATGACAAAGGTGTGGTAGATTGTAAGCCACAGGCAGGGACCGCGTCTAATTCTATGTTCTGTACAGCACCAGGCCACACGACTGGCGCTATATAAATGTTTATAATAATAATAATAATAATAATAATCTGAGAATCTTGAAGCAAGACTTTGGGTACTTTTATTGAGGTTTCACAAATCTGTTTTTCAAAAGAATGCATGAACCACCCGGTGCCATGGTTTCCAGTGATGGCCGGGTGACTTCCAGTGTGAGGAGGCACGTCTAAACTCTACCCACGTGAAGTTGCTGAAAGCAGATTTTTAATTCTGCGAGATTGGAGGCACGTCTACAAGTGTCCTTTCTCCTCCACTTTGTACTTCATGCTACCTCCAGAGCGCTGCATGCAAAGATATTACAAAGACATTCCCCCAAGCCTTACGCATTGTGGTAAATACCAGAGCATGGTAAGAAGGGAGTGGAGGTAAAGTTGAAACAAATATTTGATGTGAATATGTTATCCAATGAATTTGGTTGCTTTGATCAAATCTGGCAGAGCAGATATGAACTGCTGTTTGTTTCACTTTGCTTGGATATACATTTTGGATATTTTCAGCCTGGTTAATCAGTATATTCAGTTGTTCCGTTTGATTATGCAGCAATTCGGTATTTTGGTTACTTCATTTTGGTTGTGCATGGCTACTGCATGTGTGCAATAGCTCTAAATAACTCCAGAATAAAGCAACCGAAAAAATGAATAACCAAACCAAACAGCTGAACTGAATGAATGAATGAATAACCAAAACAAAATTAACTAAATAAATGGCGACCCAAATATCCATTTCAGGTACGGATATCATTGAGATATTAGGAAGGCTAGAAACACAAATATATCCACAAATACAAAATCTACTATTTGTGTCAGCTCTCTGTGGGGCAGCAAATTGAAGGGAATGGACAGAGTTTGCAAATGGGAATGGTACTGTGGAAATGAGCCTTCAGTGTGTTAACAATGAGTCGGTAAGTTATAATTTAATAGAAGGGT
The DNA here is from genome assembly GCA_003113815.1 of Sphenodon punctatus. NCBI lineage: Eukaryota > Metazoa > Chordata > Lepidosauria > Sphenodontia > Sphenodontidae > Sphenodon > Sphenodon punctatus. The sequence goes on along the minus strand of QEPC01001478.1, from coordinate 1,908,258 downwards.
GCTGTCAAGATAAAAATAGATTATTTTACCTTATTTAAAGTATTCCTTAATTATGCTAGAAATAGCACCATAGAACATTAAAAGTGAAAAAACTTTTAAAATTTAATTTGCTCTCCACAATTTATGCTGTTTTTAATCTTTTCTAAAAGCCTCTCCCTAGGACAATGGTTAATATGCTAGAGAATTTCCCTTCTCATACAGTAAAATAATGCATCTGGGTTAGGGTTTCCAGCACCAAAGGAGGGTGTTTGCTGTTTGGGGGATAAACAACTATTTTAAAATTAACATTAAAAAATAAAACTAATTCTATTCAAATTAGGTTTCGCACAAGTGATTTAAGTCAGTAGAAAAGGGACAGATTCTCAATGATTTTAACTGAACCAAGCTGATTTATCTCTGGTCAGCATCTGGTTTTGAATGTTTGGCCTAAACTACTAATTATGCCTGCAGTACTCAAATCATATTTGAGAATACCAGAATAGCCACACTGACTTGAATGAGACATGGAGCATTTTCACACAAGACACTCTCCACCCACTATACATGTTGCAGGGCACCCTGCAACATGTATAGTGGGTGGGTGGGTAGTCGGGTGGAGATTGTCTTGTGTGAAAATGCCCATAGAAAGCATTGAGTAAGGTGTTAGCTTTGGACCTGGGAGACTAGGGTTCAGCCATGGACTCCCTGTAGCCTCGGGCAAGTTGCTCTCTCACAGCTTCAGTTTCCCATCTATAAAATGGGAATAATAATAGCTGTTCTCATTGGGTTGTTGTGAGGGTGAACTAGAAAAGGACTGTGAAGTTCAGCCCCCACCCACTATTTATTTTTATAAAAATAAATAAATACACTGAAGCCAGTCCCTTTAGATACTATAGTGGTGATGCATAAAAAGAACCACATATTTTATTTTATTTATTAGCAAGCATTTATATGGAAGTGTTTGGGGCACATGGAAGTGTTTGGGGCACTTTACAGTACAAAACAAATATAAAGAGTTGTTCCTTGTTCAGAAGAGTCTGCATTACACTAGGCAGGGGAGAGAAACAATCAATTGTGTTAGGAAGGTGATGGGTTCCAGTGCTACCCGTGGGCCAATATATTTTGATCAAAAGCCCCCCTGAAATCAATGACAGCCCTTGCCTCGACTCAAGCAGACTATAGATCAGGCCTCTGCTGTGCTGCGGATGACAGAGAGGAATCATGTCAAAATGGTTACCTCTGCGCAAGGCTCGCAGGTTCTGTTTGGCGTGACGGTGCAGCTCCTCTACACAGGGCGGCCTGCCGGAGGGCAGGAAAATATTTCTTTGCTGATGCCAAGGTGCTCGGTAGTACACGCTCAGTTTACTCTCCGCATCCAGGTTGGATACAGCTGTAGAATCAAAAACAAGAGAAGAGAATATTTACTCAGTGAACATGGAGTTAGGTCGAAATACCACATTGGGGAGGGGGATGATGAATGATTAAAACATGTATTGCCCCAGTAAGGGGAGGGTATTCAAGACGTCACCTCTTCTCCTACGCAGGGATTATTCCTGCAGTCACCTTCTACCCAAATGAAACTAATTAGCATTTTTCTGTAGATTTCAAAGGACCTTAACAGAGTCTGTCAAGAGCCATTTTCTATAGGTTAATTTAATTATTCAAGTCACAGCTTGAGCCAGGGACAGAATAGGGAACAGAACTGAAGTTAGCTAACTTCCACCTCCTGCTCAAAGTACTAGATTATATATGTATATAATGTGCTGTACTTCATTCTCCAACAGCACTGGTTGTTAGCCCACTACACTTCGGTTCATAGAAACTGACACCACCCTGCCGCAGATGACCCCAATAAGCACATTCAGCTGCTACCTATCAAAAGAGGTACCCTCTGATGGGTATTTATTTTGGAGGAACAAAGTACTTCTATGAGACGGTGAGACAGGCAGCGTAGATGGACCTCCACAGATGAAGCTTAAGAAGGTCTTGATTCAGCACAGGACTAATATAGGCAACAATTCTTCCCTTACCTTACTATCCCCAAGGGTAAATATTCTCTATAACAGAAACCTGTTAAAGCTAAATAAAGGACTACATCTTCTTTAAAAAAAAAGAATAATCAGCATAGTTTAAAATGATACAATACTAAGAAGCTTAACATATACTGGGCTGCTCCTCAGCAGCTGTTATAAGCTTGAAGGTCTCTAATGGAGCTCTTGTAAATGGAGCTCAGGGTCTGACCCTTTTAGTCAAATAAAATACATATCTTTCATAACATCCACAGCAATGACTTAGTAAACCTAAAATACCACCCCCCACCCCACCCCGCTTCTGAATTTTCTCAGATCAAATTGTCTTCTTTTAGGCTCCACTTCTGGAATTGTACCGCTAGCATGGGCCTTTGTGCCCAATGGCAGATCTCTTAATTTGGAAGTACACACGAACAACGTTCTAGGGTAATGGATGCATGATGGAGACCTTTCCCTGCTGGCTCTTTGGAGCAGCAACTACCTTATTTTGTGCACCGCGTTGAGCGTATTGTCTGCTCTCACATAAATTAGCGTATACATGGTACAGAAGAAATGTTTGGGTGGTAAAGGCACTGGACTGGAACCCCAAAGATACTGATCCATTCCCAGCTCCATCCCAGATTTCTCTTATGATAGTGGGCAAGTCACTATCCCTATCTGAGACTTTCTCATCTGTAAAACAGGGGCAATAATACTTTTCTTCTCCTACCCATTAGTCTTTTCCACATTACTTAGGAAAGAAATTGTGCCTAGAGCCAAGATGTTTCTAGCTGCTTGTCATACAAGCAACAACAAATCAAAGTAATATGGCCACTCTGAAATCATAATTATTGTTTTCTGACCACCAAAGTGGGATGAAAAAATTACAATATATATGGATTAAATAGCAAGTATAGAAAATTTCCGCAACCAAACACAGAACATGTTTTTTGTTGTTGTATAAGAGGATCACAAAAACTCTTACGAGTTACTGTAATTGCTTTATCTCTTTGCAGGATAAAAACCAGAGAGACTATTGAATGTATTCTCCATTAGACACACTGTGTGTTCTGGTTATGTAACAGTCAATGGTTTAATGACAATCTGAGTCAAACAGTCACGCACTAATGGCTGTCCTCGTGAGCAGATTTTGCACTTTTCTAAACGGAGCTTTCACCAAAGTTGATCAGATTCCCCAGTCAGAGCCTTCCCTCCGACCCTCCTTCCTCCTATTTTGTTTTTAAAATCGCACTGTAGCTGAGCTTAGTGTGGATGCTTGAAGGTAGCCCAGCTTAGTTCACTCAGGCGTGTTTGTTCTAATAATAACGACACAAAGGCCAAGCAAGAAAGATTTCTGCTCTATTTAGTTTGATAGATCCAGGGGGTTCCCCCCACAGCTCTGTCTGCTTCTCCAGACTCTCATTTTCCTTCCCACTCCCTTCAGTTTCTTAACCCTTCATCACTATCGTTAGGCATTGGGGAAAGTAATTGTGATATATTTTATTTGCTATACTGCGTGGAGAGGGGACAGCCGTTGTTTCAAGGTGCAAAAGAGGGCAGAACTAGAAAAGAAAGGTGAAGGGAGAGAGCATATATATAATACTCTCTCTAATTCTCCCTTCCCCCTCTCTCTATAGAATATGCTCCATGGGCCCGAATGGAACCTTTGTCTCAGGGTGGCTCTTGGCGGCCCTGTATCTTAGACCCTGTGTTGTCGAGAGAGTCTCAGGCTGCTTCTAGACAAGCGGGTCGCTGTTGTGCGACCCACTTGCACAATATTTCAAAATCCCGCAAGGCAGGATTACACGAGACGGAAGTAGGGGATCACGCACATGGAAGGTGATCACGCATTGTTTGTCGACCGTGAATTAAATACCTCGATGTGTGAGGTATTTAATTCACAGTTGGCAAACAATGCGCGGCCGCCTTCCATGCGCGTGATTCCCTACTTCAGTCTCGTGTAATCCCGCCTTGCAGGATTTTGAAATATTGCACGAGCGGGTCGCACGACGGAGACCCGCTTGTCTAAAAGAGCCCTTACTTACTGTTTTTCCTCTTGCAGTCTATGGTCACCACCCACAAAGCACTCACTCTGAAGTAGTCCCACTGAACTGCTTCTCCAGAGTAAATGGTTTGTGGATCATGGATCAAATCTCTAGCAGCCCTTGGTTTACAAACCAATTGCTTTATCTCTTTGCAGGATAAAAACCAGAGACTTTTTAATGTATTCTCCATTAGATACACTATGTGTTCTGGTTACGTAACACTCAATACAAGGGCTTACAAGGGCCTTCTGGAGTTTGCTCATTTCCAGCTCTACGCATACTTGATGGATCATGGATCACATCTCTAACAGTCCTTGGTGTACAAACCAAGGGCTGCTAGAGATTTGACCCATGATCCACAAACTATTTATTCTGGAGAAGCAGTTCAGTGGGACTACTCCAGAGTGAGTGGTTTGTGGATGGTAACCATAGACTGCAAGAGGAAAAACAATAAATAAGACTCAGTCTTTCGACAACACAGGGTCTGAGATACAGCACTACCAAGAGCCACCCTGGGAGTTGGACAAAGGTACCCTTTGGGCCCCCCACTCCCCGACTCATCCCTACACCAACCCCAGTCCCTATCCCAAATGTTATAAGCAAACAAAACACATAGCATGAACAGAGTAAGTTAGTTAACAGCCTCAACCCGGGCTCCCTCTTGTCAGGCCTGCTGAGATAAAGCTGCTCTTCTAAGAGCCTCTAATGATAACAGGCCCACCCTGTACTTGCAGAAAAAAGTCAGAAAGAACTGGAGAGAGTAACGGCTGCCTAAAAAAGCACCAAACAACTTTTGAACACCACAGTATTGTTTATAATAGCCAGGTGCAACAATGGAAGTCAACAATGGGCAAATGCTTGGGAGGTCCTTTCTCCTCACTGCTTCTTCCTTTTCATGAGAAGCTGACATTTTGTTTTAGGAAGAGAACTTTTTTCAAGTCCTACAGAGTTAACAAAGACAGCATATTTCCTGGACAGCTCAATGGAACAACAAGACTACATATTATTGACCCAAATTTTCCTACACCCAACTCCCAGCTAGTGAGAATCATTAGCGGCAGTTTAGGTGTGAGCAAACTCCTCCACACTTGCTGCACGGATGAGTGGTAAATTACTGTCTGTAATATCTATCTTCAGAATATTACAAGAAAAACAGAAAATTATCTCTGAGACAGGGCTGATAATCTGGGAACATGTCCAACTTCATCACGCATATTAGTGCATAAATGTTTCATTGAGGCAAGTGCTGAGGCTGACATGAATTTTATTTATAGCCCTGAATGTCTCCAATGATTTTTCCCCCTTAAGTACCTGTGTCATTGCTGTCACATCGAGAGGGCAGTAAGTCTACCATGCTGGCTGAGCGTACTAGTCTCTTGTCTGCTGCTGTGCATGGCCCATATTTTGTGTAACGTATCAGCAATTCTTGTTTTTTCACAATAGCCTTTACCACAGCAACTGCTCTCCTCTCTGCTGTATCTGGAGGCATCCCAGCCTCAGACATAAATGATACATTTGTAAGTGATCCACACCCACTGACTGAAAGGAGCACAGCAGTCATAAATTTGGAAGAGCACTTGAAAACTGTGAAAATCTTCCAAGGGCATTCTGGAGTTTGCTCATTCTCAGCTCTACACATACTTGATGGATCTCCCAGGTTGCAATCTTAACCAGAGGTGAGTGAATAATACAAAACCAGTACACTGAAATTGCATGCTACCGCCACCCACATTCATACCCCACTTTTATGCAGGATTTTGGAACATTAAAGGGCAGGGTATCGGGAAGATGCCCCAGGCCTCACATGTTTTGGAGGGAATTGCTATCGTGCAAAGGTCCTTCAGCCTCTTCCCTCAAGACTGGAAAGGGGGAACTGAGCCCAGTCTCTTAGAGAGTGCCATATCCAGGGAGGTTGGAACCCCATGCTGCAAAATGGTGGAATGGGTCCCTACTGAATCGCTGTGGGCCCTATGCAAGCTTAATGCTTCCTTTTGTCTGAGGCTCTTTGGTTTATATTTTATGCCAGTGCTTCTCAGGTTCATGTTATCATTTCAGATTTATTCACAGACTCCATGTATTGAGGTTCTTCTGGGGCCCCACAACACGTGGGGCCTACGTAACTGGATCTGGACCTGCTCATAGCATCTGCTGGGCTATGAGCAGACTCCACATGCAGAATCCAATTAAAGAATACAAGACTCCGATTTCCCCCATCCCAGTCTTGAAGGAAGAAGCTGAGAGATTCCGTCATCACATCCTGTCCCGAGTTATTTAGAGTTTATATTGTATTTTATACTGTATTTTATAATTTATATAGTATTTGTATGCCGCCCCAAGCTGCCACTTGGCAGGAGGGGGTGGGATATTAAATACTGATAATAAATAAATAAATAAATAAATAAATTTCCTCTGTTGAAACTTGGAACAAAGTGGAGCCACCCACTGCCAGACCAATTGCCAAAAGAACAGGAAAGTGCAGGATAGCAGCAAGGAGACAAGTGACTTTTGCTCAGGGTCTCAACAATTGTATCTTTTAATTTACAGATTAGTGTTTTTTGAAATGGCTATCCTTAGTGAGCAGAGGCACTCTCTCTTTGTCAGTGTTATTAAAATGTTTCAAGTTTCCAATCAAGAAGCAATACGCTGCACCAAATTTTCAAACGGGATCAATACCCAAAATTGGGACTGGATTTTCAAACAAGCTGAGTTTGTTTATCCATCATGTTGACGTCTCCTGATAATCTGGCCATCAGTGTGGTGGTGTAGTGGATAAGGTGCTGGACTTGGTTCTGAGAAACCAGGGTTTGAATTCTGCTTTAGCCATGAACTCACTGGGTGACCTTCGGCAAGTCACAACCTCTCAGCCTCAGTTCCCCATCTGTAAAATGGGAATGTGTACGTGTCTGTCTCTCCCGGTGTTCCCCCCTCATCCTTGTCCATCTTAGATTGTAAGCGCACTGGACAGGGACTTGTTTCCAAAAATCTGCGACTGTAAGGCACTGCATACGTCTAGTATTTCTTTATTTTATGTATGTAGTGGTATAGAAAGGATTAGTAGTAGTAGTGGTACAATGGGAGTTGAAGGATGCTCAGCAAAAACTCACCCTTACTGGGAAGCCTAACATGAGTTAAGATCCTTTGAAAACGTGATCTATGCGAGCTAAATGGCAGCACCCTTGCTGTGTACGATCGATACCAAATAGCTAAAACGCACCAAATGTCTCTGACACTTAAAAGTATTTGTCCAAACGATCCAGTGAATCAGAAATCAAAATCAACTCACAAACAATTTTCAAGCAGAAAGAACGTAAATTCAATTTATCACCACGAAGAGGATGACCAGCTATAGCCATAAATCAGGGGTGGGAAATCTTTGCCTCATGGGAAAATTTGGCCCTTTCCAGTTCTTGTAACTGGCCTGTAGATCCAGTTCCTGTGCTCAAGCATAGTGAGAATGAGCAGCATGCACTCAGGAATGAGGGATGAATCCATGGCATAGTTAACTGCTTTCCCCTCACGGAGTCAAATAACCAATAGTAAAATTTGCCAGGAGCCTGAATGTTTAAAAAACCTGGTTTAAGAATGGACAATAACCTCCTGGAAGTGTGTAATATCGTTTATTTTTAGGCTTTCATTCCTCGAAAGCTCTCCTGCCCAGTGGTTTCCTTTCCTCCCTCTATTTTTATTCTCCTCTTTGTGTCCTAGATTGTTTCAGAGGGGAGGAGACTACAGCTGGAAGAGCGAAGGCTTGATGCACTCTGCTGACGATGAGCAGCAAAGAATCGAGTTAAAGACAGAAGTCTAATGCCTGTGTGTTTCACTAATGGACTTGACCTTCTAACCCTGAAGCAAGGCCAGGAATAAAAACATCATTTATCTTGCCTGCACATGTGCCTATATATATTAAACCTATCTATGGACGTACATTTACATAGTAATGCAAATGCCCCCTTTTACAAACACACACTGAATTGTGTGAAGAACAAATCCCTGTGCAACTTGTCCGTTTTAATGAACTATGACAGAAACCACTGAAGAGAACCACAACATGCTTATCTATTAATAAATGTCTGAAACATTCAATAATGTATGTGCAGCCATACTGTTCTCCCTGAGATTTGTTCTGTAACGGGCAAAAGAAAATCCGTCAAGGTAAGCAACTTAGAAGGCCAAATGGAGAACTACCCAGGAACACAGTCGTGTGTGTATAAAATTAAATATTTTGTTTTCTTCTCCTCACATGGCTACATCTCTTCTACAGCAATGCTACTCTGCCCTAACTAAGCTTCTTTTTGTTTCTAGCAGAGCTGAAGGATAAGTCAACAATACCCCTGGAAGTCTGGAAAGTATGCCTTTGGGAGAAGGGCAAAAAGGCACATAAGAGTTTGGGTCAGGCAACTTTAAGTCAACTAAAATTGATCACTTTCCTGCCACGGTGAACCAGATTTGCTAGCATGCACTCAAAAAAAGAAAGCATCTGCACAGTCTTCCCAGAGTATACCACAAGTTTGGCCCCAGTAAGGTTCTGGGCCTGAAACTCTTCCAATGTATAGAAGGGAATATCTTCACTGAATTTCTCCATCACTTTACAATCTGGCTTCCATGGGCATTTTTAGACACACTTTTTTCTCCCGAACTTAAGAGTCCAGGTTCTGCAAACTCCCGCATGGGGAATTTAGATGCTCCCACCCCCAACTGGAAGTTGCCTGGGCGCCATTACAAACAGCAATGCCTACAACTCTTACATGTTTTGAGAAGTGGACTTTGTAAGTTTCCGATATTAGAGGACTTTCCAAGTTTTGAGAAGCAGTCTGGGGTGTGTGGGCAGGGGATCTGGGGTGTCTATGTGGGGGGTTTGTGAGGACTGGATTAGGAGGCTGGGTGGGTGGGGTCAGGAGGTCGGCAGAGAATGTGGGGGCAAGGAGGCTGGGTATTTGTTCATGTTCATCTGGGAGGCTTGGGTGATCTCTGTAATCATGAAAGGGCGGGGCTGTGGGAAAGTGGGTGGAACTGAGCTCCCCCCGCCCCTGCATTTTTGTCTTCACCTTGGTCCCTGCAATTTCTAAGGCTGGCCCTGCCTTGGTTCAAGATTAAAACATCTTAAAAAGTTAGAAGGGTTGTGAGTATGTTTAATTATAACATGCTAAAGGGACTGTCACTACTTCCACCTGTGATCCTCTGAGTGACTTATTATTATTATTATTATTATTAACAACATTTATATAGCGCCAGCAGTGTACCTGGCACTTTACAAAGTAATAAAATAGACACGGTCCCTGCCCCTAGGGCTTACAATCTGAGAGACAGGAGCTGGGGGAGAGACTTAGGAAGGGGAACAGAGGGAGAGACAAGGGGTCTAACATTCATGAAGATGCGAGGTCTCAAGTGCACGTACTTGGCTTGGTTACGATGAGAATGACAGCAATGACTTTAAAAGTAAAGTTTTAGAGCCAAAGTAAATGCACACTTTTAAGAATTCTGACTTTTTAATAGGCTTAGTTTTAACTCAACCCATCAGTCCTGCATGTACAAACATATGTGTACAAAGAGTCTCTCTCACACACCTCATTTTTCACAGCTTAGCCCCATAGTGGGATATTACAAATTTTCATAAACATGCAAATCTATGCAAATTAGGGGTGGCATGAAGTGTACCTATCTCTGTCAAATATTGGAGAGTGTAGGCACTTTTTAAAAGCATCTTCATTTATTCTCTTTTATGGCTCTGGTATTTTTCTTACATATCGAAACAGAACATACTACTTCAGAGTTTGGTGAGCTGCTTCTCTCCTTTTATCACGAACAAGTTAGTGGTTAACTATGATGATGCCTTCCAAACACTGGCCCTTTTCAAATGGGCCACTGTGTGTGGGGGGGGGTGCGGCGTGGCGAGTGGGTGGTGCATGGGAATGTGTTTCCATGGATACACACCCACCTCCACCCATCTCCACGCAACGCAAGGAGCATCCGGCATTGGTGCCCATTGCTCCATGTGTGGGTGGTGGATGGAGGTGGGTGGCGTGTGCACACACCCCACCCACTGATTGCGGCATTCAAACAGATGCCCATCCAGTCACCGTGGCGTTCGCATGAATGCCCCCCCATTGCGCACATGGGCGACGGGTGGGTGGAGTGTCCATATAAAACGGGCCATCTGATGACAAGCCTTTACAGGATTTACATGCATAAGGCTTCATGCTTAGTTTTAAGATCTCAAGATGAAATCATCCATAGATTCAGCTCTGTTAATGCACAAACTTTCTGCAAGTATCTGACAACAGGTTAAATGGTATTTCTATATCATTTGAGTCACAGTGAGCCCGATCCCAAGCACATTGAGCCCCACGGAAACCACAGACATGCACACATGCAGGGAAGATCCGTGGGGTTTGGGAGCGGGCTTGTTGTCCGCTGCCTCTATTTTTACACAACTCTGAACTCCTGCAACTTTCTGTGCCAATTGTTGGATATTCTGGGTCATTTTTCCAGTAATTCTCTTTTGAGTTTGAATTCCACATCTCCTTCAATGTGGAACAGGTGCTCAGGGATCAGATTATCCACTTTATTATCCATAATATGAGCAACCTCTGTATCTGTCAAATCAACACAGAGATGAGCAATGGAAGACCAGGGACCCTCTGACCCTTGCCAATATACATTGGAAAGATAACTTAAGAACATTATGTTCAACAAAACTCTTTGTTTCCTATCCTTTAACCAGTTACCACTCCACAATAGACACTGCCTCCTATCCCATGACTGTTTAATTTAGTCAAGAGTCTCTCATGAAGGACCTTATCAAACACTTTCTGAAAATCCAGATACACTATATTGACCGGCTCCCGACTATCCAAATGCTTGTTCACACCCTCAAAAAGTTCCAATAGATTAGTGAGGCATGACTTCCCTTTGCTAAATCCAATGTTCACTCTTCCCCATTAAATAATGTTTATAAATATGCCCCGTAATTCTGTTTTTAATAATAGTTTCCACCATTTTGCCCAGCACAGTGTCAGGCTCTCCAGTCTGTAATTTCCAGGATTGCTTCTGGAGACTCTTTTAAATACTGGCATTACATTTGCTACCCTCCAGTCCTCAGGTTCAGTGGCAGATTTTAGTGATAGGTTACAAATTACCAGTAGTAGGTCTGCAATTTCATATTTGAGTTCCTTCAGAACTCCAGGTGTATTCCATCTGGTTCCGGTGATTTATTACTATTTAGTTTGTCAATTTGCTCTAGAACCTCTTCCAGAGTCATGTTGATCTGTGACAGCTCTTCCAATTAATCACTTACTAAGAACAGTTTCGGCATTGATATCTCCCCAGAGTCCCCAACATTCTCTGCCATGAAGACGGAAGGAAAGAATTCATTCAGCTTCTCTGCAATGGCTTTATCCTCCCAGAGTGCCCCTTTTATCCCCTGGTTTTCTAATGGCCGAACAGACTCTCTAGCAGGTCTCTTGCTTCTGATCTACTTAACGTTTTTATTAGTTTTTGCCTCTTTAGTGAGTCCCTCTTCAAATTCTCTCTTGGCCTGCCTTATTAACGTTTTACATCTAATTTTGTCAGTGCTTATGCTCTTTCCTATTTCCCTCTTTAGAACTAGCTTTCCAGTTTATTTCCCTCTTTAGAACTAGCTTTCCAGTTTTTTCAAGGATATAAGTGCCTATCTGGCACAAATAGTCTCCTTCTTTTCACCATTTAGCCACACTGGCAGGCATTTGGTCCCCTTGCTATCTTTTTAAACCTGTGAAATACATTTTATTTGGGCTTTCAAGATTATTATTTTTAATAGTCTCCACACCTCTTGCAGACATTTAATCCTCACCACTGCTCCTTTTAGTTTCCTTCTAAGTAGTTTCCTGATTTTAGGATAGTTTCCCTTTTAAAAGTTAAATGTTACTTCAGTAGTTTAATTTACCATTCTCCCGCCAGTAATTATGTCAAATTTGATTATATTATTATCACTATTGCCAAGCGTCTCCACCACCATTAGCCCTTGCACCAGGTCCTGTGCTCTACTTGGGACTAGATCCAAATTAGCTCCTCTTCTTATTAGTTCCAGGACCAGCTGCTCCAAGAAGCAGTCATTTATGGCATCTAGAAACTTTACCTCCATATCACACCTGGAGGAGGTGTATCACGCAGTCAGTATAAATCATTAAATAAATAAATAAATAATAAAATATAAGGATAATTGAAATCACCCATTATTATCATGTTATCAACTTTAGTAGCCTGTCTAATCTTCTCTGGCATTTCATAGTCAGTCTCACAGTCCTGGTCAGGGGGATGATAGTATAGCCCCACTGTTATACACTTCCCTGTTATGCATGGAAATAGAATTTCTACCCATAGAGAGTGTAACATTTAAATTTTACTTGACTCAATGCTGTCTTTAACATATAGAGCTACCCCACCTCCAGCTCCATTTGCTCTCTCATTTCGATATATTTTGTTCCCTGGTATTACTGTGTCCTATTGGTTATCCTCATTCCATCAGGTCTTTGAGATGCCTATTATTTCTAGATCTTCATTTAGTGCCATACACTTTAATTCTCTGATCTTACTTTTTAGACTTCTAGAATTTGCATACAGACACTTCAGTGTATTCTTTTTATTTTTATTCTTACTGTTGGATTGTGCAAGTCACAAGTAAAAGTCCATTGCAAGCCCTGCAAGCTTAATATGGGACTTGTCCAGTAGGGGGAGGCTCAGGGGATGAAACAGGTTTTTTTTTATCTCCTTGTCTCCTCTCTTCTCCTCTCTCTGGCCTTCATCTTGTTCCATGCAGTCTGCACAGTATGGAAGCATGTCTTCTGAGTTCTTAGTAAAGTTCTGTTTTGAAGAAACTTCTGCTGTGTGTTATTGAACAGAAAGCTAACTCTACAATAGGTTATGGGCCCAGGACATCTTCAAGGCAATTTTGAAGACTAGAAGCAGCCCAGAAGGAGTGCAGACTGTGAAAGAAAACTCCCAGACAGAGAGGCCTACTGACTGTGAGTAAGAAGGCCTAAATCCCAGAAGGGGAAAGGGAGGGAAGCAAGTATGGCAAGCAGCTCAGAGCTCAGACTTTCAGTAGGAAAGCTGAACAATGTAAACTACCAATTGTGGAAGTTTAAAGTGGAAATGCTGCTGTCTAAAGATGATCTATGGGAGGTGATTACCACGAACAGACCAGCAGCAAATCACGAGGAATGGGATAAAAAGGACAGGTTAGCAAAGGCTACAATAAGTTTATTGGTAGAAGATGACCAGCTAATCCATATAAGAAGTGAGACCACAGCAAGAGGCATGTGGATTGCATTGCAAAACTTGCATGAGAGAACTAGCCTGAATAGCAAACTGTTTCTACTGAGGAAACTATACAAAATGAGGCTTGGCAAAGAAAGTGAAATGCAGGAGCATATAAATGCCATGTTGGAAGTAGTGGCACAGCTGCGCGGCATTGGAGAAGATATAAAGGACAGCCATGTGGTAGCCCTACTCCTCTGCAGCCTGCCTGAATCTTACAGTGCCCTCATCAATGCCCTGGAGACAAGGCCAGAGGCTGAACTGAAGCTGGAATTTGTTAAAGGTAGACTTGCGGATGAATTCCAGTGCAGAAAGGAGAACCTGCAGAATGATCTAAAGCAGGGTAATGAGACTGCACTGAAAACCTCAGACAAAACTCCTAAGAGGGAAACCAGAGTATGCTTCAGATGCAAAAAGGAGGGACGTTTGAAGAAAGACTGCTATATATGGAAAGCAGAACAGCAGAAACTGTTTCCACAAACACCTAAAAAGAGGACTAAAGTCACAAACAGCAACAGTCGCTCAACAATGGAGTGGGTGCTTCAAGCAACGCAAGATAGCTCATCCCAAAATTGGTGTGTAGGCTCTGGGGCAACGAGCCACATGACTAGCGATAAAGGATTCTTCACAGGGCTGGATCTGAGCAGTAAAGAAAGGATCTACCTTGCAAATGGGAGAAGCATCAACGCGGAAGGAATTGGACAAGGATTCCTGTACTGCAACCAGTCACAGGGAGGCACACTGACCATATCCATGAAAGATGTGCTCTATGTGCCCAACTTAGAAGAGGGACTCCTGTCCGTGAGGTGCCTGGCAGTGAGGGGGCTCACCGTCCGTTTCCAGGGAGACGAATGCACAATTCAAAGTGGGACAAAAGTACTGGCCAGAGCCACTGCAGATGAGTACCTGTACCATCTGAGCACTGCGAAAGAACAGGCGAGCTCACTGCGCACAAGCCACATGATGACTGCATCCACCTGTGGCACAAATGCATGGGACACCCAGACAGCATCAAGGAAATGCACAGAGAGCAGTGGACCAAAGACCTTAAGGTATCAATGTGTCCCGTGATCATGAAATGTGACTGCTGCATCAAAGCCAAAGCCACGAGGGCTACGCTTCCTAAGAAAAGTCAGAATAGAGCCACGAAACTGCTTGATCTTGTACACAGCGACGTCTGCGGCCCAATGAAGGTTCCCACGCCAGGAGGCAACCGGTATATGGTAACTTTCATTGACGACTATTCAAAGTACATGATCACGTACGTCATGAAGAGTAAAGATGAAGTATTCGACAAACTTCAGGACTATGTGACCATGACGAGCAACAAGTTCCAGTGCAGACCAAAGACACTACGGACTGACAATGGAGGTGAGTTCACAGGAAAGGAAGTAGAGGACTTCCTGAGACTCCATGGAATTGAGCACCAAAAGACAGTGCCATATACACCCGGGCAGAACGGAACAGCTGAAAGGAAAAACAGAACGCTAACTGAAATGGTGAGATGCATGTTAACACACTCTGGACTACCAGAAAGATACTGGGGTGAAGCAGCAGTTGCTGCTACCTACCTACAAAATCGTCTGTATTCTAGAACAGTGAGGAAAGCTCCATATGAACTGTGGCATGGTCAAAAACCTAGTGTGGGCCACATCAGAGTATTTGGAAGTAAGACTTATGTATATATCCCAGAGGAGAAACATACCAAGCTGCAAAACAGGGCAGTGGAAGGCATCCTCGTAGGATACAGTGAGCATTCCAAAAGTTACAGGATCCTGGATCCACGCACAGACAGAATAACCATTAGTACCAGTGTGACCTTTGTGGAAAACTCAAGCGACAGTGTGATGACTCTCAAGGTCCAGGCAAAGGAGAACAATCAACCACGGACAAAACCACTGAAAGGGAGCAATCATCTGAACAAATGGTCGAAATCGGCACAAAGGTAACAGAAGTGCAGGAACAGACACAGTCAGCTGCTGATGCCGTCCTACAAAGTCAGCACCAGTAAACTGTCAGAGCCAGCATCCTGAGAGAATATCTAGCAGATGTCAGAAGGGGAAGCAGAAAAATGGGTAAGAGCAGCTGAAGAAGAAATAAAATCCATGCAGGACAACGCGACGTGGACACTTACTCCACTGCCTGCAGGGAGAAAGACTATAGGTTGTAAATGAACATTTAAAATAAAGTACAATGCGCAGGGAAATATTGAACGGTACAAGGCCTGACTTGTCATGAAAGGATACTCCCAGAAGTACGGAGAAGACTACGCTGAAACATTTGCACCTGTAGTTAAGCTTGCTACGATCAGAACATTGTTAAGTATAGCTGCCGGAAGAGGAATGCGAATCAAGCATATGGACGTGAAAACAGGGTTCCTAAATGGTGAGCTGAAGGAAGATATTTACATGGACCAACCACCGGGTTTGCAGACGTTGAAAGGCCAGATCTTGTATGCAAACTGCACAAAAGCATATATGGGCTTAAGCAGGCCACCAGAGCTTGGAACACTAAAATTAACAATGTTTTCATGAGGGAACATTTTACCAGGAGCAAAGCAGATCCCTGCTTATACACAAAGAGACAAAGGGTCAGGTGGATCTTTGTATTAATTTATGTCGATGACCTTATCGTATGCTTTGAGCAAGAAGGGGACGAGTGCAAAACAATGAGAGCTCTAAATCAGGACTTTGAAACTAAGGACCTGGGTAACATAACGCACTACCTTGGAATACAAATTGAAAGAGAAGA
>QEPC01001478.1:1799428-1881631 GCA_003113815.1 Sphenodon punctatus | reverse complement strand
CCCAAACCTGGCTGCTCGCCCTGTGGCCTTCCCCTCCCCACCCCACCCAAAAACCTCTCCCCCGTCCCTCCATCCATCCTGCTGCCACCAGGGGCCATTGGGCACCATACCACCCCCCCACTCGCCTTCCCTCTCTCACAGCGGATGGGTTCCACCCCCTCCCCACCAATAACCCTCCCAATGCTCCCCCTGCTGCCACCAGGGTCAGTCACTGGGATACTCTCCCCCCTCTAACCACCCCTCCTACACCCCCACCGTTTTTCCCTAGCCCTGAACAAGAGACCCCACAAAAACGTCCCCTGCCACCCCCTGTGGCCCCGAAGTGCCCCAAAGTGCCGCACCCTTTGGTCGCGGGCCTGCGGCTTGCGGCCTGCGGTGGGAGCTGCTGGGCTTTTAAGTCCAGGCTACTTCTGGGTGGGGGAGGGGACAAGCCGGCCCTCACGACCGACTTCTGCGCTCCCCCCTGCCCCCCGGCACTCACAGCTGTCTTTTGATGTCCCCGCAGGTCAATGGAGCAGAGCAGCGGCGGCACAGGGACCCCCTCCTTGCTGGCAGCAGGTGAAGTCAGCGCAGCAGCAGAGGAGGCAGGTAGGTGGATGATCCTGGCAGGGAGCTGCTGGTCGCTGGGCTTTAAAGCCCCGGCTACTTCTGGGTGGGGGAGGGGACAAGTCGGCCCTCGCGACCAGCTTCTGCGCTCCCCCACACGCCCCAGCACTCACAGCTGTCTTTTGATGTCCCCGCAGGTCAATGGAGCAGAGCAGCGGCGGCACAGGGACCCCCTCCTCGCTGACAGCAGGTGAAGTCAGTGCAGCAGCAGCAGCAGCAGAGGAGGCAGGTAGGTGGATAGTATTGAACAGGTCAGACAATATAAATACCTTGGAGTAATAATTTCTGCTACTTCCTCATGGAACTCACAATTCAAAACTACGCGGGCAGCAGCAAGGGCAACAGGGCAGGGCATTGTCGGCTTTTACTGGACTAAAGGGGGGAAGATTATTTAGACCAGCCCTGAGACTAATAAAGGCTAAGCTGATACCACAATTATTATACAGGGCGCAAGTGTGGAGTTTAACTATGCTAAACGATCTTGAGGTAGAGCAAAACAGAATGCTCCGCTCAATTCTCCATGTCCCGGAATGTACGTTGGCATCTCTGCTTAGAGCAGAGGCAGAAATTAGCTGAATTTCGGTGACGGCAAAGTTAGTAGTTTTGAAATTCTGACTTAGGTTACATTTATCGGAGTCCGATTCATTAGCACGGCAGGTTGTACATTCAGCAATAAGTAAATGGCCAGTCAAGGTGGTTGAAATCCTACATTCAGTGGGATTTTCAACAGTGTATATTTTATCCTGGTCATCCTCAGAGCTTGGACCAAAATCAAGACATGGTTAAGAGATCTGGAAATCCAAAATGCACGAGAACAGATTGCTGCTCAGAGGGTTTCCCAGTTATTTATGGACTTTGTAATTCCCCCAAAGGGAGCCTCCTATTTGGCTAACTCGAGAATAAGCAGAACTAGGGTGGCTTTATCCCTAGCTAGAGTCAATATCTGTCCATCAGCTTTTACTGAGGGAAGACGGAAAGGTATTCCATGTAACAATAGGATATGTAATTGTGGTAGTAAAGATCAAAATGGAAAGACGTACGTGGAAAATTTGGCACATATATTATTTGACTGCCCTATTTATGACACCTGGAGACAGCTGGACATTGATCCCTTTTCCAGGACAGTAAATCAGTCTCCCCAGCAGAAGGAGGTATATCTCCTAAGCGATAATGATCCAAATATATCATTCAGTGTTGCCAAGTTCTTATTTCGGGTGTTAAATTTTAAGATGTCCCGGTAATAGGGCGATCTTATGTAGTATGGAATTATGAGGCCACGGTTGATATAAAAGCCCAAATGTGAAC
Source organism: Sphenodon punctatus (assembly GCA_003113815.1). NCBI lineage: Eukaryota > Metazoa > Chordata > Lepidosauria > Sphenodontia > Sphenodontidae > Sphenodon > Sphenodon punctatus. The sequence continues at coordinate 1,879,720 of QEPC01001478.1, read as the reverse complement.
AGAAGGTGAAAATGGAGGGACTTACACGCTAAAGACGATTAATTTGGTAATTATCAATCTGTACCTATGTTTTATTTTGCTTATATTTAAGATTTATATGATTGGTTTTAATTGTTTCTTTTCCTTTTGTTGTGTATTGTGTTTTACGATGGCCATTGGCTAAGTAAATAAAAGTTATATAGATTGATATATATCAATCTCACACACACACACACACACACACACACACACACACACACTTCTGCTATTTTGGAGTCATTTATACTTGTCCATTCTTTACTGATTTCTACCTGTGCTCCCTCAGCTTCTTTCTTCTCCTCTATATTAGCATACTCTAATTTCCCTGAATTAACAGCATCCTTTGGAGATGCCTTGGTCCAAACCATGTGCTCCTCAGTGCCTGTCGGCTTTCCCCCAGATTCTAGTTTAAAAGATGCTCTAACATCTTTTTAATTTTTAGAGCCAACAGCCGGGTTCTGTTCTGGTTAAGGTGGAGCCCATCCCACCAGTATAGGCTTCTCCTTCCCCAAAAGGTCCCCCAGTTCCTAACAAATGTAAATCTCTCCTCCCTGCACCATTGTCTCATCCACACATTGAGAGCTCAGTCTGCTTCTGTGGTCCTGTGCGTGGAACCGGGGGCATTTCTGAGAATGCTACCCTGGAGGTTCTGAACTTCAGTCTCCTACCAAGAAGCCTAAATTTAGCCTCCAGAACATATATGTGACATATAACCATGCTGTCCCAGTCATATTAAGAGATAAGAATGTGCTAAATATGTATAGTAGAGACCTTACTGGTTCTGCTAGACCTTTTGGCTGCGTTCGACACAGTCGATCACGAGGTGTTGGTGACTCGCCTGCGAGACCATGCCGGGATTGGCGGGACGGTGTTGGACTGGTTTCGTTCATTCCTGGTCGGGAGAACCCACCGGGTAGTCTTGGGGGAGTATATGTCTTCCCCCCAGGACCTCACGTGTGGAGTCCCGCAGGGTGCCATTCTGTCCCCCTCTTGTTTAACATCTATATGCAGTCGTTAGGGGAGCTTGTGAGAGGGTTTCAGGGCATGCAGTGTCATCAGTATGCTGATGACACTCAGATCTACCTCTCCTTTTCCATCGACCCAGGCCATGAAGTCTCTTTATTTTCCCAGTGCCTGTCAGCTGTGGGGGCTTGGATGAGGTTGAGCCATCTGCAGCTGAATCCTGATAAGACGGAGGTGAGGTTGGTGGGTGAGGGCCTGGGGGGCCTGGGAGTGGTTGAATCTCCTCTTGTGGGTGGTAGTTCGCCCTCCCATGGTCTCGCAGGTACAGAGTCTGGGTGTGCTCCTCGATTCACGGCTCAGCCTGGAATCTCAGGTTGTGGCTGTGGTGGGGAGTTACTTTTCGGCAGTTACATCTTGTACGGCGGCTTTGACCGTATCTCTCAGACTCTGACCTTGTCACTGTCATCCATGCCTTCATCACCTCGAGGCTGGATTACTGTAACGCGCTCTACGTGGGACTGCCCGAGAAGCTGGTCCGGAGGCTGCAGCTGGTGCAGAATGCCGCGACCCGTCTCCTTACTGGGGCGGGCCGCAGGGAGCACATGACACCTGTGCTCTGGGCTCTGCACTGGCTGCCTATAAAGCACCGGGCTAGGTTCAAGGTGCTGGTTTTGACCTTTAAAGCCCTTCAAGGCCTGGGTCCTGCCTATCTGCGGGATCGCCTCACTCCCCATGTGTCCGTGCAACCCCTGAGATCATCCGTGGGGGCTTTTTGGGAGGTTCCCCGGGTGAGACGGGTGGCCAGTGATGTGAGATCTTTTTCGGTGGCTGCCCCTGTGCTGTGGAATTCACTCCCAGAGGAGGCTCGGTTCGCCCCCACCCTCCTGTCGTTTCAACGTTTGTGTAAGACCTGGCTGTTCCACCAGGCTTTTGGCGAGAGGGCGGGGTAGGGTGGGGGAGGTGGGGTTTGGGAGGGAGGGTGTGTTTTTATTACTTGTTTTAAAATTTGTAGATTTATTTTAAAATGTTTTATTGTTGAATTATTTTTTGTGTGTGTTGTTTGCCGCCCCGAGCTGCCTTTGGGCAGGAGGGACAGGATATAAATTCCGAATAAATAAATAAATAAATAAATAAATAAATAAATTATTTGAAATCTTCCCAAAAACCATCATTAATGACATTTAAGAGTAAGAGGACAGTTTGGTCTCCATGATCATTAGATCCTTGGTTTTTCCACCAAGATCACAATTGAAAGTGCCTCTTAGTCCCAGCTGTGATGATGGTTTGTGTTGTGGACACCTTATGTGATTGCCAAATTATTACATTTTTTTAGTTAACTGTGTTACTTTACCTGATCACCCTACTAATTAATTGGCTAAGCACCAAAGTACTACAGAAACTCAATGCAGCTCTAGGCAACACAATATTGTATTGTTTGGTTACTGCCGAATTATTTTTTAATTTTAAAAAATACATTTTTAATTTTTAATATTTTTTAAAAATCTGTTGAAAATAATTTTCAAAATATTAACATGTCCAGAGTTTCTATTTAAATCTGTGATCATGCATGGATTAATCTGAACAATTAATCAACTAATGCTTTCAACTCTACTTAAATAAGAAATAGGATATAATGTTCAGTTTTGCTGCATTCTGACTCGTAATCTAAAGAAAAAGGCCCTAATAATTGCTGATCTCTTTATCCATCCAGTTCCGTCTACTTCCCACAGGTAATGAAGATACTGCCATTCTGGCCATCATCCAAGGGAAAGACATGAACCAAGGCAGGAACATTAAGTAAATATGGGTAATAAAAAAGGAACACAAAATAGAGGTCACATTTGTCCCTTACAACCAGGGTAGCAGGAAGGCATTTCTGCTATTGTTTCCTCCATGATTATGTTTAATTATTTTTGACATTTCATTTTCACATGGGAGCTTCATCACAGAGAAGGAACATTTGTTGTTTGACCCCAAGGAAACAAATTGCCCTTATTTTATTAAGAAGAATTCACAATATGGGCAAAACACAAGAACAATTGGGGATTTGAAGACAAAACCAAACAATGTGGTCCCTCAGTTGGGCTCGAATAAGCAGAACATGTTTTACAAAGCAATGTGCTCATCACCTAGGGGAAGAGAGGGCATCTTGAGTTCCTCTTGCTTGAGGCCGCTATAGCTAGCATTCTGAGTGATACTGACAGCCTTGGAAAGAGGCCTTGGCTACAGCCAGAAAGAAGGCTGTCCGGAGTTAATATCAAGGCCAAATCAAGTTTTTGGACATGGGGTCCAATAAACATGAAATGACAACATGAGAAGCACTGGTATGGGTCTACAGAGCCCCAAATGCGGGGAGTTGCAGTCTGGGGAGGGCCTGCAGCAATTCAGGAAAAGGCCACCAAGGAAACTAAAAACAACGTATGTGTAACATATAGGCTTCCAGGGCCTGTAAAGCCGGGAGCCTTGGCCCCTGAAAGGGATGCTATATTAAGCAGAATGTCAATAATTTGTTATAATTACATTCTTGTTTTTCTAAGGGGTGACTCAGAATGAGTTCATTAAACATTCCTATGTTAGGAGAAGGCCCGCAGCACCATTTCATATGAGGCCCCAGCTTCCCTGGATCCTGCACTAGATATTAGAGGTTTCGGAGTATGCATGTTTCAACCCCAGGAGACCTGATTTTCCTCCAGCGTAGAACTGTGATCTCCACACCCTCACAGCACAAAACCTTGACTCTAGACACACTGGCTTAGTGTCTTTACCACGGCACAGTCTGGCAGAACTCTGGGCAGGGATCCAAGCAGCCATGGCCACTTTGGCTCACCAACGGCTTGCACCTTTTGGTGCCGCCCTTCAGCCGACACCCAGAGGCCGACGCCTCCAGGCTGCCTGGGCTCCTGACTGGTGGGGGAGGAGGGTCACAGGACAGGTGTCAGCAATACTCCTTGTCAGCCTTCTTGTAGCAAATAACAGGATGAAATCCCCTTCTCTCAACACTTCCCCCTCAGCCATGGATCCTGTACTAGTTAAGGTGACAGTGGAAGAGGACCAAAGAGAGAGAGACGGTGTTTTTAGACAAGTGCCTCCCCAACTATCATGCATGTTGCAGGGCCGCATTGGTGCCCTATGCAGCCCTGCAACATGCATGATGGGTGGGTGATTGGTGGGTAATGGGTGGGGATGTACTTGTCTAAAAACACCCAGAGAATGATTAGCTGGTTCCCTTCTACAGAAACACAAACCGTATAACATTATATGGGCAACTTTCTCATTTGCCCCCTGTAGAGCCTTTTTTTTTTGGAACAGGAGGTAATGAAAGGAGGTTGTTTGATTAACTAGCCCGTTAAGAAATTGTAAGGCAATAAAGGTTAAAGAAAAATGGGGTTTTACTTTCCTTTGAAGTCAGTTTCAGGTCCCTGGTCAGCATAATAAACCTGCATCATGTGGATTGAAAAGACTGCAACAGAACTAAACTAAAAATAAAATAAAAATGCCATTTGCTATTGTAAAAAAATCAAAAGACTTTAGTTGCTTCAGATGTTAACGGTATTCTATTCATTATAAATATTCTATTAATTATTATTATTTGTTATTTAATATAGCGCCAGCGATGTACCTGGCACTGTACAATCAACAGTTACGGATAGGTCAGTACCCATAAGGGGCTTACAATCTAAGAGACAAGGGAAGGGGAGACAAGGAAGACGTGAACATCAGGAGAGACAAGAGTACATTCATGAGGTTGAGAAGCTGCAGGCACATGTGCTTCACTTAATTACAGGGAACTAGATTCTGAGTGAAGGGAAGAGGACGCAGTTTCACTCACGGCAAGCTAGGGAAGGCCTGACAGAAGAGGTGTATTTTCAGGAGGGATTTGAAAGTTGGGAGGGAGGGATGCTATTAATTCAACTAAACAGTACCCATTGTTGTTATTTGTTTCTGTTAATGTTACATTTTGTCAAATTTTTATGCCCCTCCTCCTCATCACCCACTTTAATCTGGACCTAAATAATCTGGGCAGGTTTTTTAACCAAGTTTGGTTAAAATTGATATATCACTATGGATGACACAGACAATTGTTCTCCATTGACACTGAGGGTAGAACAAAAGGCAATGGGGTTTAAGATCCAGGAAGGTATATTCGAGTTGAATATAGGAAAACCATCTTAACTGTATCTGCGGGACAAGGAAGAAGCATCTGTTCTGGTTGGTTGTGGTGTAATCAATCCGGTCTCAGTGCCCTAGAGGAGGTTCCTTCAAACCCTACAATTCTTATGATTTTTAAGAAGGCCTTGGCTGATCAAAAATTCCCCTATTTTTTGTATTGCCACCAACATTATTAAACCACATAAGGAGTAGATACAAAAATTGAGCATTGATGCTTTGTCTTTGAACTACAGTACTAGCTAAAGAGTCCCAGAATGTATTTGATGTTTCAGTGATCTTGGATCATCTCTCATTGAGTGCCAGAAATTAATCTAAATGTGTGTGTGTGCACGTGTGTGTGTGTGTGTGTGTGCATGCTTGCATTTAGATTATCATAATACAAATCCATCCCCTCCCTCACCCTCCCACGTCTCCCCTGCTCCCCCACCTCCCTTGCCCATCTGCCTTCGTCACTTCTCTTGTTGCCCCGCACACCTGGAACTCCCTCCCTGCCCTCGTCCGCCTTGCCCCCACCCTCCACACCTTCTAGTCCCTCCTCAAAACCCACCTCTTCTGCTCCGCCCTTCCTAACTCCTGCTAATCCTCCCCACCCAGGACTATCCCCCACCTGTTATCTGTAAACTCCCAATTTACTGTAACCAAGCCAAGAACGTGTACCTGAGCTCTCGCATCCTCCTGAATGTCGCATCCCTTGTCTGTCCTCTGTTCCCCCTTCCCTGTCTCCCCTCCCCCTGTCTTTAGATTGTAAGATCTTGGGCAGGGACCATGTCTATCTTATTTTTTGTAAAGCGCCAGGTACATCGCTGGCGCTATATAAATGCTTATAATAAAATAATAATAAATACTATTAAACAAGTAATCTTTAAAAATGATTTTGTTATGCGAGGTGTCCCTATCATTAGTTACTATCATCCCTGTGCACTACCTATTGTGAAGTTGATACTGGGTGCTTGGATAAACATTTGCATATGTATTATAGGGAATAAGCAAACACATTCACGCCATCATCCTTTTGGAAGATCCAAGCTAGAGCTGAATTGAGTACCTGCAAAAAAGGGTATATCTATTGAATTTCTGGTACCCAATCGACCTGACACATCAGGTACCGATCGATACCCAATTTGAGTACCCGATGTCTTGGAGTGTTGCCTTCTGGTCCCAGAATGTCAATTTACAGTATCAATCTTTTCACTTTCACTGATTTTTTTTAAAAAAAACAACTTCTGATACCTATTTTTTAGTTTTCCATCATGGGCAATCAAATTCCAGTCCTGAAATGTCAACTTCCAGTCTTGATTTTCCTCCCATCCCAAGATAACAATTGGCAAACAAAAACTCAAAAATTCAAAAATTCTGGTAATTTCAGTACCAGAAATTACTGATTTTTCAAGCTTCCAGCTACCCTACTGGTAATAAGTAGCTCGTTGAATACCAAACTCAGTACTTGAAAACATGGGTATTATTTGCAGGTAAGCAAATCATTGCAGCTCTAAGCTAAGCCATGTTTGTCTGAATCCTTCCCCAATTCCCCAACTCTTTGAGGGTAATTGATTAAAAAAGAAATCACCACACAACCAAATCAACAACAGAACATGCCTATTCTACCACCTTTCCATCTATACCTTCTAAGTAAATTGTAGGAAATCCCTTTCCTCATTCTTTCTTTAAGTCGATATTTGAAGCTGTCATTTTAAGTGATTGAGTTTGCTTTGTTATACAACAGAGCCAAGAACCCCACATAACTCTGTGGAGAGGTTTTGATCTCGGAGAGGATTGAAAACAACTTCTTTCAGGTCCTGGCTTATGAGTGACAACCAGTGAGAGATCAAATACAAATGTTGGCACAAGCAAGGAATACAGGAACAAAATAGCCTTCATGAACCGGAGACTGTGAAAGAAAAAAATCAGCAAGGTCACTCTAGTGTCTGAACTCCTCAGCGTCTCTGGGTTACCAACTGATAACAAGGTAACTGTCTTCAGAGAGAAATTTATATTATTATAAATCTAGCCTTTCTTAAGAAAGCTCACTAGGATCTAGATGACTTCTAAGTTAGAAAATGGTGTATACTTGTAGATACTGTGTAAATACTTTACTTTTTATAAATAAGTGGTAAAACAAACCTAGAAATGTCTATAATGAGATTTCGCCTGACTTTAATGACTTCTATGCTCTCACTATTCATGTATGTATATTTTAAAAGTTTCTTTTTAAAAAAAATTAATCATTGCAAGGGGGGACAGCATGATGATGATGATGATGATGATTGATGGATTTTATTTCTGTAGTGTTCCCCCCACCAAATGGCACCGAGTATTTCACAAAGCCATAGAATAAAACAATGCACAATCCATTTAAAAACTATTTAAAAGGGGATGATAAAGAGGGAGGCCAGAATACTTGAAGGGGAACCAGCCAATATTCCTAAAAGTACTTGGAGAATAAAAAAAAAAGTCTTCAGGTGCTAGATGAACATCTAGAAGGAGCAAGTTTCACATTGAGGGGCTTGCCACAGTAAAGGCCATATCCCTTAAGCCCTGAACTCTGAAATGAGGGACAGTGACTCTCAAAATGAGCAACAATGTGGGGCGTAATCTGCATAAAATTTGCATATATACATATTTGCAAATTCAAAGTAGCCCACTGCTTAACTATGTTCAGGACTCTACTATCCATACAAAAACCTCTCTCAGAATCCAAACTTAAACCCTTGCCCTGCCAGTCTTTATGTCCAAGCTCTACCCCAGGGGTGGGGAACCTTTTCTGTCCCAGAGGCCACACTGAAAATTGGTACGAGCTCCGAGGGCCACACAGAGGTTGGGGGTGGGGGTGCTTAATGGGTGTATTCAAGAAAAGGAGGGCCCAGATCATGGATCTGTGCACGGATCTGTCCCCTATCCTTGTGTGCATGTTCTCATCCCTGCTTCTTTATCCTGAGCCCAGTTTGTAAGTGCTTAGGGGTAGGAACTGGATCCACGGGCCAGATCCAGGAAGTGGAAAGGGGCCACATAAAAACTTGCCGAGGGCCGCATTTGGTCCCTGCGCCTGAGGTTCCTCACCCCTGATCTACCCCAACACATCCCTTAACTGCTTGGTCTCCACACCCCCATGCCACACGACTGGTGCTATATAAATGTTTATAATAATAATAATAAGTGAGTTTTACAGTTTTTTACACAACCCCCCCTTCTGCCAGTAAAGCTTCCCCCCCTCCCCCCCACTCCAGTCAGTTCTTCTCCTGTGTGGATTCTCTCTGACAGGTCAGCCTAACGGAGAAGCTAGTCTGAAATTTTGTTATTGCTTTAAAAAAGAAACAAAGAAATGACATCATCAGCCCCACCCTGACACGGTGCAGGTCTGAAGCCTTGTCCTGCTGATTTCCTCCCACCTCCAAGAGAAACTATTGTAAATTATAGCTTCACGCTGATGCTCCCAGAGCGTGTTATACTGTGTATGTGGGGTTTGTTTTAAATTTAAATTTCAAAGACTGTAAGGAGAAGAGTAAATTAAGCAAAGGCCCAATGTACATGTAACGGTGAATGCACCTTGCTTCCCTCATCTCTGTTAAAAACTCTGCTGCCAGGATCATCCACCTAGCCCGTCGCTTTGACCATGTGCAGCTTCTCCTGTCCTCTCTCTCCACTGGCTTCCCCTTCCTGAGCGTATTCTGCACAAGCTCCTCGTCTTCACCCACAAAGCCCTTCATAACCTTGCTCCGCCCTACCTCTGCTCTGATCTCCCTCCAAACCCCTGTTCGAGCATGTTGCTCCTCTCCCATTCCCTCCCTCACCCTCCCATGCCTCCCCTGCTCCCCCAACCGCCTTTGTCCCTTCTCCCTCGCTTCCCCGCACACCTGGAACTCCCTCCCTGCCCTCATCCGCCTTGCCCCCACCCTTCACACCTTTAAGTCCTTCCTCAAAACCCACCTCTTCCGCTCCGCCTTTCCTAACTCCTGTTAATCATCCCCACCCAGGATTATCCCCCACCTGTTATCTGCAAACTCCCATTTACCAAGCCAAGAACGTGCACCTGAGTTCTTGCATCCTCGTGAATGTTGCATCCCTTGTTTCCCCTTCCCTGTCTCCCCACCCCTTGTCCTTAGATTGTAAGCTCTCGGGCAGGGACCGTGTGTATTTTATTCTCTGTAAAGCACCAGGTACACTTCTTGCGCTATATATAAATGCTAATAATAATAATAATAATAATAAATTAATTTTTTAAAAAACAAGCACCCCAAACCACACAGCAAGGCAAATCACTCCTGATGGCATGATCCCCAAACAGCAGGTGGTTTCTGGGCACAAATAATCATCAAGGGGAGGTTCCAGGAGCTGTTCTCAAATATAACCTATGTATGCCATTCAGGGCTCTAAAAACTAGCAGAACAATCTTAAATTCAACCTGCCACTCTACAGGCAGCCAATGGAAAGAACACAGGACAGGCATAATATGATCACAGCTGTCCAAACAAGGAAGAGCTGTGGTGCTGTATTCTGAACAAGCTGCAAGTGATAGACAAGCATCACTGGAAGCCCACAGAGTAATAAATTACAAAAATCAAACCTCTTGGTCACCAGAGCATGGGCTGCTGTTAAAAAATGAAATCCAGTGGCCACAAAACAGCTAAAGTACAGTCAATTCACCACTGTGTCCCACACTTTTCATATCGGGACCACCTTCGGGAAGAAATAGCAATCCCTCTCCAAGTTGATTCCAACTGGCATGGATTGGGCTGCCGACCTAGTTTGTGTGACAGAGACCTGGCTGGACGAGATGTAGGGGCCGATCTTGGCTGACCTCATTCCAGCTGGGTTCTCAGTCCAGCACCAGCCCAGGCTGGAGGGTTGGGTGGGGTGGAGTGGCGTAGCCATTATTTTAAGAGATTGCCTGACTGTTAGGAGATTTTCAGCACAGACTGAGTCCGGGCTAGAGGGACTCCATCTTGTGTTTGATTTGGCCGGGGATCAATTGGGGATTCTGCTAGTGTACTGAGCACCCTGCTGCACAGCAGCATCCCCGACTGTTCTAGCTGCTCTGGTCTCAGAACTGGTGTTGAGGTCTCCTAAGCTTATTGTCCTGGGGGACTTCCGAGGCTGGATTGCTTGGTGCCGAGTAGGAATTCATGGCCACCATGGGACCATGGGTCTATCCCAGGTGGTAGTGGGCCCGACACATTGGGGAGGGCATACTCTACTCTGAATTTGTTATTCTGTACTGACCTTGAGGTGGGGGGTCCGTTGATAGGGGGTGTAGTAGGTTCGCCCTTGCTGTGATCAGACCATTACCTCCTGTGGGCTTGCATCCCAGCATACCTACCTGACCGATGGGGTCAGGGACCGATTAGGATGGTCCATCCCCTGGAGACTTATGGAACCTGATGAGTTCCAGAATGCTCTGGGGGATTTACCTGTAGTCCTGGTGACCACTCCATCGATGACCTTGCGGCCTTTTGGAATGATTGGCTTATGGGGGCCATTGATTGAGTGGTTCCTAGGTATCTGTTCCTAGTGTTTCACCACCACAGGTCTCCGTGGTTCACGAATGTCCTGGGGCGGTTGAAATGTGAGGGGAAGCAGTTGGAGTGACAGTGGCATTGTACTCGTGCTCAAGATGACTGATTGCGACACCTAATGTTTTTGAGGAGCTATGCCATGGCTGTGCGGGCAGTAAAAGAAACAGTTCTTTGCTACGCGCATAGCATCTGCCCGATCACATCCAGCTGTTTTGGGTGGTAAGGGACCTGGTCAGTCTGGCCTGTCTCTGCCTGAAACCGGACTTGTCCAAAGCCCATAGTGACACGTTTTTGGCATACTTTGCAGACAAAATTGCTTGCATTGAACATGACTTCAACTCCCACCATTTCAGAGACAGTGGCAGAGCCAGGGGTTGGGAATGCTCTGTCTGGTCTGGGATGAGTTTCAATTGGTGCTGGATTTGACCTTTAAAGTCCTCACTCCCTGAGCCCCTGTGGTCGTCGGGGAGCACCCGCCTGGAGGTCTCACGTTATTGGAGGGTTCAGACTGACAGGTGGGCATTCTCGGAAGCTGCTCCATCACTGTGGAGTGCCCTCCTGGTGAAGATCCACCTCAGCCCGGATCTCCTTACCTTCTGCAGGCAATGTAAAACATAGTTTTTCTGCCAGGCTTTGGGTGGAGGGGGACAAGGGTGGAATGGGTTGGAGGTTTTGGGGTTTGGGACAGGTTTTTTGCATGGTCTGGACTTTATGATTCTAAAGGTATTTAAAATATTTATAAATTGTTTTATTTGTTGGTTTTATTGTTTATTATGAATTATTGTTAGTTGCCCCGAGTTGTCATTGGCAAGAGGGGTGGGATATAAATGTATCAAATAAAAATAAATAAATAAATAAATAACTTGGCGTGCTCTTGAATCCACTGCTGCACCTGGATGGTCAGGCATTAGCAGTGGCCAGGAGCGCTTTTCACCAGCTTTGTTTGGCAAGAAGGCTGTGACTTTTTTTGTCAGACTCGGATTTGACCACTGTCATCCATGCCTTCGTAACCCTCAAAGCTAGATTACTGCAATGTGCTATACACGGGGCTGCCCTTGATAACTGTTCAGAAGTTGAAGCTGGTGCAGATTAGAATGCCCTTGCCCGGCTCCTTTTAGGGATGGGTCACTGTGAGCATGTTACACCAATGCCCTGGAGTCTGCGCTGGCTGCCAAATAGCTTTCCGGGCACAATTCAAGGTGCTGGTTTGGACCTATAAAGCCCTAAACAGCTTGGGTCTGAAGGGCTGCCTCTTCCCTTATTATTAGTTTATTAATTATTATTATTATTAATAAGTATTTATATAGCACCAGCAATGTACCTGACACTTTACAACTGTCCCTGCCCAAGCGGGCTTACAGTCTAAGAGAGACAAGTGCGGGGAGACAAAGGATGGGGAAAATAGAGGAAGAGACAAGATACATACATGAACTTGTGAGGGCTCAGGTGAACGTGCTTGGCTTAGTTACAAAGGCGTAGTTACACAAGATACAATTATTCAGGATAAGTCAGCAAGGGGGCGAGGAGAACAGGAAGCCAGAGAAAGTTTGACAGAAGAGGTGGGTTTTGAGGAGAGATTTGAAGGGAGGAAGCCGAGTGAATGTGTTCAGGGAGGGAGTTCCAGGCATGGAGGGCTGCCAGGGGAAAGGGGCGGATGTGTTTTTCATCACAGCTTCCGAGGTTGTCCGTGGGCACAATCCTGCAAGTACCAATTACCTGTGAGGTTTGTACAACAAGAGCACACAGAGAGGCGTTCTCGGTGGCTGCTTCACAATTATGGAACTTTCTCCCCTTGGTGGCCTCCCTGAACACATTCGTCCAAGCCTGCGCATCTTTCAGAAGAGATGTAAGACCATAGGCAACTGGTGACTGTTGAACCTGAGGAGGGGGCACAATTTGCATGGTCACACCCACCCCTAATTTGCATAATACCTCCCCTAATTTGCATAGCGCCACCCACTCTAAGTTGCATACCCCAGCTCTAATTTGCATAGCTTGTGCGAATGTAAAAGCAAGCACCCCAAACCACATGTTAAGGCAAAGCTGGCATCCCCCCCACAAACAAACATGCAGGGTGCACAGGGGCACACCAACCACCCAGGCTGCCCCCACAATCCAGCCCCCCCACCACACTCAGGAACCCCCAACCTCAGATCCCTACACCCCGTCCCCACGCCTCACCTCCATTCCTGCTCTGGGATCTGCTAAACCTGCTGCTGCTCCTCCAAGCTCCATCACTCCAACTGCCTCTAAACATGCCCATGCCACCGCTGTACTGCCTGTAGCCTGTTCCTACACTCGCCGGAGGAGGTGGGTCACACTCCCTGCCTCCCTCAGCCCCTCCCCTTTCAGCACACCACGAGAGGGGGAGGAGGATGACTGGTCTGGAGGAATGAGTTCTCCTCCTCCATGCATGGGAGGAGGGAGGAACAGGGGAAAGGCTGCTGGTGTGGGGCCATGTGCCCCCTGCCATGTCACCCATGTGCAAGACCTTCTTGTTTGGCCAGGCATTTTGTGGGATGGGATGGGGTTGGGTGGAGGGGTTAGGGGGAGGGTTGGAGGGTAAGGCGTTTCAAACTTTTTAATGTTTATTTATATATATTTCTATGTTTTTATATTTGCGTAAGCCACTCTGGGCCTTTGTGGGAAGGGCAAGATAAAAAATGGAACAAATAAATAAAAAAATATCTGTTGAGTCTGCCAACTTGGAAGTACCAACTAGAGGACATTGTTCATTATGAAAGAAAGAGAGACCACTCAGTCATTTTGTAACAACATATATCCTTTCAGAGGCAATGCTTGTTATGTATGCCATGCCAAAAGAGAATTAGGGGTGTTGCAGAGAAAGTGAAAACAAAGTCCCAGTGAAAGAAAAGACACACACTCATACACACACACAAAAGGAGGGAGGGTGGGGCGGGGTGAACAGAGATAGGATCATGAAACTAAAAGGAAAGGGATAAAATAAGTGATATTTAACAAGTGATTCCTTCTGTTACTATTCTTTTTCTAGATATTGCACAAAAAGCATAATAAGCTAAGGCATAGTCAGCAGGCCGGTGTTCTATTTCTGGATTTGCCACTTACTTAAGTGTGACCTTAATATGCGTCAATGAAGTGCCTAGCAAATGAGCTCCTAATATCAAATGAGGCCTCAAGGCATGACTGTTGTAGTCATATTTTGTTATTAAGGGTTATCTATTGTCAGAGAACCATGACTTTTATTTATGCCCAAACTGAACTGGAGTTGAACCACGGACAGCGCGGTCCTGCTTTATATCCACTAAACCATCTAATCTTTATAAAGGTGCCATTTCTAAGGTAAAAATGAAAGCATCCTAGTATTTAGTACTAAATGCTATGCTGATAGCAGAAGTATACACAAGATGGACATGTACCAACAGTTTAAATACTCTAGATTAAGATAAAAACTTATGGAATGTCACTTTCAAAAGAGATCTCTTGCTAAATACACAAAGTAGATTAATACTTCTCCACAGTGAATGGAAGATTTAGATGTTCACTGACCAATTCTCTTATTTGTAATTATTAGTTTTACTGTTCAATTTAAACCTCAGTTAATTCAGAAAACAGAAGCTTCCCCTTGTCTGACTGATAACTTTAATATCTTCATGTTAGCTTGCATTAGAGACTACTGATTCCTACTTGGTGGCAGTATCTTCTTAGACCAGTGGGGATGAGGCTTTGTTTTGGTGAGAAAAAGATAATAATAATTTCAGTCTTAGTCACTGGCAAACCTAACACCACGATGATTTTATCCAGAAATGGGATCTCATTCTTTCTTAGGGATTAAACATTTGCAAGAATGTAACGTTAAAGGAATTTCCAAGAGAATCAAACAAGTAATTTTAGCATGGCGAGGCCAGCAACTTGACCTGATTTCTAAAGTTTAATGTTTCCCTTCCCTGCCAGCCTTATAGTTCGCTCTCATTGTAGTAACTGAATAAGGTACAATCGTGAATGGCGATGAAGACAATTTACTTCCACACCACCAACCTTCCCAGAATAAGCATTGCTTTGCCTTCTTGCCTCACCACTTCACATATACATCTAGGGTGGAAAATCACTGCCACTTTCTGTGCTTTATCACAGAAAGAAATATATTCATAGAAACTTTCACAGAACAACAGCACTGCTTTCAAATCACTAATCTGTATGGAACTAATCCTGCTTCCCCTGTTGTCCATGGAAAAATTAATGGTTCAAGTGCTTCACTGTGGCAAGCCAGCTGAAGGGAATGGGGATCACATGGGTGTTTTTACACACACATTTCTCCTGCATGTTTGCTGTTACATCCTGAACTTTCTGTGTGTCTAAATCACTCATCCAGATCTTAAACATCTGACTCTTTGAAATTCTACATAGAACCTCTCCCAGAACTGGGCGGGGTGATCAGGAAGCAGAGCGTTTGACTGCCTGATTGTCCTATTGTGTGTGGAGGTTTCTGTGAATCAGGCTTGATTAGGGGGCGGAGCTAGAATCTGTTGACTCAGGGGCCAACCCACCAGAGTATATAAGAAAAGCAGACAGGCAACGGCCCAGGAGACAAGCGAATAGGAACAGCAAACAGGGATGTTTGCCTATGAGTTCGCCGTAGGAGGGTGCTGTGGAGGGAACACCCTAGACAGGTGAGCAACTGTATTCACATATACACCTACGTGTAGCTCCTGTCCCTTGTAGTTATTATTAATTACTATTATTATTATTATTTTATTATAAGCATTTGTGTAGTTAAATACATAACTAGGGTTAAGCCTAACATCTCACTAAACAAGATGAAGACAGCAGACCAGCATTTGGGTTGGGGGATGGGTCGGAAACAGCTTTCCAGTTGAAGTGAAAACCACATATCAAAGGAACTGAACTAATTCCTTATAACAATCCTCTCTGCTTCCTCCTGCTTTGCAAATCCCATTCCATGGCCCCACTAAGTTCAACTTTCACTCCCAGCTTTAGTCTTCCTTAGATAAGATTCTCAGATGTTTGTCTTCCTATGCTCATCATTGGGTAAAGTAAATTCCTAATTTTTTCCATCTTTCATTGCACGTCTTTTAAAAAAACGTGTGTATACCTAGTACAGCTATGTTGAAACATATGATTACTAAGAAAAAGAAGGGGTAGAAAGACAACAACAAGGTAATAATCAATACATTTCCAATACAAAGAAAAGAAAGGAAACAGCTGGACTGAGATTAGTGATCAGTCACTAATATATAAATAAATGGGAAATGATTAAGCACCTTTTTGTTGTTTGTTTTTCCTCAAATAAGTCCATACCCTGCAAGGGGTGTAATGACAATCTGTAGCACAATTAAACCATGACATCCAGATAGATTTATGCCCATTTTTTGGTCACAGATAACAGTTATAGCAAGGCAACTGGCTTTGATAGAATACCTGATAAGACAGATATTAAATGAGAGTTTCTCTCTGATCATTTCCTAGTATTTTACAGGTTCTTTCCCTGGGGATTTCCATAAGAACAGAAGAAAAGGCTGTTTCCTCTTCACATTTTGCTAAATAGTTTCCTCTTTTACACAGAACTTTTGAATTTCCATTCCTGTTTAGTGAGATACTGTATAAATTCATAAATGCTGCAGACCACTCTTCTTCTAAACCTCATTCTCCTGTTTCTTTCTATGGAGAGCATTCTGCTGATGTTCATGGGTCTGTGTTATTATTCAGTTATTATTTCCATTATGACTGTGCATAGGGGCCCCAATTCATGATCAGCTAGGTATGAATAATAAAACAGCCACTGCTACCTGAAAGAGTTTACAATTTACACCTATGACAAGACCTATAGTCCTTTGTATTTAGCAATCCAGAGAGAGTGTGGTTGCTGTGTTGGTCCCGAGTGACTGAGGTGGAGACAAAGTAGTTCAAATGATATATCTTATTGCACCAAGTACTGTTGGTGGAAATGTGCAAGCTTTGGACCTCACAGGGTCCTTTCTCAGGTGAGCAGGAGACAGAAGAATGTATTTAGCAAGAATACACAGTTTTATCCTAACTCTGCAGTGAACTTTTATCTAATGGATGAGTTGCTTCTAAAGCTTATTTTGTATAGAAGTGTTGCATATGAATCTTACTACTTGATATTGCAACTAGGAATTCTGCCTATTTCAGAAGGGCAAAGTGAATGAATGCGAAGAAAGCTTCAGTATTACAAATATAAGAATATGGTTCTCCTCAGTTCTGGGTTTGATTAAACCATTTTAAAAAAAGAGAACACACTCCTATTGTAAGGAAAGGTGCTGTGATGTCCAGGACTGCGCAAAAGATACTCAGGAGCACTGGATTGGGGACGGGTGGAGAATACGGCTAGTTTGGTGGGGAAGTTGTTAACTTATTAATGGTAGAATGGGTCTGGCTCAGGGGGATTGCTGGCTTGAGGGAGAGTGAGACCTGTAGCTGGCTTGGGAGGCTAGGGGACAGGAGTGTAGCAAGGCTGTGAAGGGCCTGGGCTCAGGCCACAATTATGAGCCCCCCTAAGGGTGACTGGGGGGAGGGACTGAGCCTACTGGAGTGGGGAGCAAGGAAGAGAGTGTCTCTGCTGCCCCCTCGGCCCTCTCTGTGTGTCTTGTCTCTTGGAGCTGGGGAAAGTGGATGCTTGGCCTTTCTGGGATGTGCCTTGTCCCTTCTCCTCTGGGAAGCTCCCTTTTCCCAGCAGGAGTCTCTTGCAACAGTATGGTTTGGGGCTATGAGCTGCCTGTCCCACGCTGTGCGTCCCGGCTACTGCAGCTGCCCTAGCTACCAATTGCAGTAACTGTAAGTCTCTGGGGTAGACGCTCAGAGTTATTTTATTTATTAGCCTTATTCTTTATTTAAGTTTATTTTTTATTATAAGATGGAGAGTGTACACACAAAAAATGTCTGGACTGATAAGTGCATGTCTCAGTGAGACAAAAAAATTGTTTTAATGGTGTGTGTGGCAGGGCTCTGCCACAAGCTGGTGCTTACCATAAAGAATTCCTAAAATGGCTGCCAAATAGGAAGCGTAAGTTGAAGTGTTTGGGACGTGGCCAGCACTATAAAGAAGAGTCAACTCTGAAGGAAGAGGCAGTCTGCCACTGTGGAGTGAACATCCTGGATAGTGGCTGCCTGGAGACTGGTATTGCGAAGACTGGATCCTGAAGGAAGGATGCCTGAGGCAAAGTGTGAATTCTCTTACTTAACCACTGGACTGTGTTTGGCTAGGCTAAATGTACGATGGACTTTATAGTTGTGGAGACTGGTCAGAGGTCTGGTGCCTGGCCTAACGGAAGTATATATAAATAAACTGGAAGCTGACTTCCCAAAATGACTGCTTGATGACTCTCGGGACCTGATCCTGCAAACACTTATCCAGCAGGAAGTGGAACCCTATGACAGTGTGATTTTTGTAAAACATATAAACATGTTGTTTACTCAAAGTATTTATCGACTGTCCTTATTCTTTATAATAAACTATTATAAAGAATATTTTCATAATTATTATTCTTTATAATATTCTTTATAATAAACTATTATATATAATTAACTTTTATAGAAATAAAATACTTTATTTTTATTAAAAGTTGCAGAATACACAAGTGAAAACTGTCATGACTGTGGAGAGTGGCTCTCAGCGAGACAAAATGTTTAGTATGCGGCTCTTTGGGAAACTGCCCACCCCTGCTCCAGAGCGCTTTGGCCTCATTGTGGTAAACAGATGAGGCTCTCAGGAATAAGAAACTTTGCCCAGCACTCCTGTACTATAGGATATTTCTCTAAAAGTCAGCAAGCCAGCACAGCACTAAAAACAAAGCTAAATTCAAGTGTGTCACTGATGTCATCGCACATGCTTGGTAAAAACTATCTGAAAGTAACAGTGCTTAGATGGGGTTGGAGTAATTGACCCATAAGGTCCTTTCCAGCTCTATAGTTCTATTATTCTACTCTGCAGTACAGACATAATCTTAGAATTGCTTATTCAGTTGCATAATGAAGGAGGATTTTTGATTACCAAAAAATATTTGGAAGGGAGGGAAAAGTCTAGCGAAGCACCATTTTGCTCTTCACTGTCAGCTTGCATGAACGTTACCTCTTTAAAGGGCCTGATTGTTACCACTGAGATCCTTATGATGTCAACAATGAGTACCAATAACACACACTTCTGCTTTGTCACGCCTGTGTATTTAAGTGGTGATGGGACTTTCCCACTGACTCCAATCAGGGCCTGGAGAAGATGATAAGGGGCGCAAAGCACAAAGCACTGCTGATAGTACTCAACACAGGTAGAATGTGGAAATCAATGGAATTCATGTCCATGCTAAGTCCTGGCTCCATTGATTCTCCAGATGTCAGCATTGGAGAATCTTTCAGAGAGTATCTTTACCCAGCTGGAAAATACTTCTCAGCTCCTTTTCATATACAACAGGGGTTGGAAACCCAATGGCCCTTGGACCACCTCCAGACTGCTGTCTTTTTCCCCCAGCCAATGGAGCAATCTGCTAGGCAGCCAGGAGTGGGGTAGTCACTGGGACACAGTATTTATTTATTTATTTCAAATATTTCTACCCCGCCCCTCTCACACCAGGCAACTCGGGGCGGCTCACAATCACGATTAAAATAAATACAACAATAAATACAAAATGAATACAAAAAATATAAAACTATAGCAGCAAAATATAAAATCAAAGTGACCAATGCAGTAACAACTCCTCTAACCCCTTTCCCCATGACAAATGCCTGACGAAAGAGCCAGGTCTTGCAGCTACGTCAGATGGCAAGGAGATCTGGGAGATCTTTGAGATGCCAGGAAGGCATTCCAAAGCAACGGTGTGGTCACAAAGAATGCCCGCCTGTCTGTTGAAACCTGCCGGAAACACAGGACTTCCAGGAGCGTGCTCCCAGACGATTGCAGGGGCCACCCGGGGACCCAGAGGGTGAGTCGATCTTTCAGGTAAGCAGGACCCAGACCATTTACGGCTTTAAAGGGTAAAAACAGCACCTTGAATCGGGCCCGGAAGACAATAGTGTAATGTGCTCACCGTGGCCTGTCCCCGTAAGGAGATGGGCCACAGCATTCTGCAGCTTCCAACTGCAGCTTTCAAACTGTCACCAGGGGCAGCCACATGTAGAGTGCATTGTAATAGTCTAGTCTTGAAGTGACGAATGCATGGATGAGGGTGGCAAAGTCCGAATCTGAGACATACAGGCGAAGCCTTTTCACCAGATGTAGCTGATGAAAGGCGCCCTGGCCACAGCCAACACCTGAAGATCTAGGCACAGCTGTGAATCCAGGAGCACCCCTAAGCTCCGCACAAATGGAACCAATGAGGGTAAACACCCCAATGACAGGAGTATTCCCCTCCCCTAGATCACTGACCCCACCCACCAACATCACCTCCGTCTTATCAGGATTGAACTTCAGTCGGCTCAACCTCATCCAATCCCCCCACAGTAGCCAAACACCAGGACAGCAAGGAGACAGCAGGGCCTGTGTCAGCTGAAAAGGATGGATACAGCTGGGTGTCGTCTGCATATTGGTGACAATGCACTCCACAGCTGCGCATGACCTCCCTGAGCGGCTTCATATACACGTTGAACAAGAGAGGGGCCAGAATGGAACCCTGCAGGACTCCACACGAGAGAGCCTATGGGGACGATGTACACTCCCCTAGAACCACCCGCTGTGACCTTCCAGCAAGGTAAGCACAGAACCATTATAAAATGGTTCCATCCACCCCAGCCAGGTCCCGCAGGCGAGTCACCAATATCTCGTCGTTCATGGTATCAAAAGCCGCTGATAGATCCAGTAGAACTAGTAGGGTCATACATACCTTATCTAGCTCTACTAGGAAGTCGTTAACCAAGGCCATCAATGCTGTCCCGTGCCATAACCTAGATGAAAGCCTGACTGCATGGGATCAAAAAAACTGGTGTTGTCCAAGTGTGCCTGTAGCTGCTAGGCCACCAGCCGTTCAATAACATTCTCTAAAAAGGGAACGTTAGAGACAGACCGGTAGCTCGCCGGAGCATCCACATCAAGAGATGGTTTCTTGAGGAGGGGCTGGACTGCAGCCTTCTTGAGGCAATCTGGCAACCTCCCCTCCCAAAGGGAGGTGTTAATTACTAGGGATGGGAATATCAGAATTGGATAAATCCGATACACCCAATAATCAGGTGTATCGGATTAATCTGATAATCCAATATTTATCAGTATCGGCATACCAGATTTTTAACATTGGCCACTTTACCGTTTTTTTCCATTGCGGCCATTGTAGTCAATGGCCGCAATATAAAAAAACCAGTAAAGCGGCCAATGTTAAAAAGCCGGTATGTCAATACCGGTAAATCCGATACGGGGGAGATCCAATACTTGTAAATCCGGTATTCTCCCCCGTGTCCCATCCCTATTAATTACCCCGACCAGCACTGGCCCGAACATATCCCTGGAGGCCTTAACCAACCAGGACAGGCAAGGATCTAATTCACAAGAAGTGGCCCGAACACACCCCAGGACGGCAGGTGTCACAGATTGAAATTCATCCCACAAAACCTGATCAGACAGGGCATTCATAACTTCTGATTCTGCCATTGCATCTAAAGAGGCGGAGCCAAAGTCAAACTCAATGTGAACAATTTTGTCCACCAAGTATGTTAAACATGTCACAGCGGACTTTGGACGAATCCGGTTCCAGGCAGAGACAGGGTGGACCGACCAACTCCCTCACCACCTGGAACAGCACCGCCAGACATATCTGAACAGACACTATGAGGGCAGCAAATAACTGTTTCTTTGCTTCCCACACAGCTACAGCATAGGCCCTCAAAAAGGCTCTATGCTGCAATCAGTTGTCTTGGAAGTGAGTGTGACGCCATCGTTGCTCCAACCACCTCCCTTCATGCTTCAACTACCCCAGGTCCTCCGTGAACCGTGGGGACCTGCGGTGACAAAACGGCAGGAGCAGACACCTGAGAGCTACTCAATCAATGGCCTCAGCCAGACAGGTGTTCCAAAAGGCCACGAGGTCATGGATGGAGCAACTGTCGAGATCAACAGGTATCTCCCCCGGAGTATTCTGTAATCCTTCTGGTTCCATAAGTCTCTGGGGGTGGGCCATCTTAACCGGTCCTACACCCCTATGGTTAGTCAGGCACGCCAGGATGGAAGCTCGCAGGAGGTAATGGTCTGATCACTGCAAGGGAGAATTCCTCACTCCCCCAATCATCGAACGCCCTGCCTCAAGGTCTGTGCAGAAAATCAAGTCAAAAGAGTGTGTCCCCCCTCCTGTGTCGGGCCACTACCACCTGGGACAGCCCCACTGTTGCCATGGCAGCCACGAATTCCTGCTCCACCCCAAGCAATCTAGTCTCAGCATGGATGTTGAAGTCCCCCAAGACAATAAGTTTAGGAAACCCGAAGACCAGGTTTGAGACCAGAGCGGCTAGAGCAGTCAGGGATGCTGCCATGCAGAATTCCAATCCTGTCTCTGGCTGGACCCCCTGGTCTGTCTCCAGCCAAATCAAACACAAGATGGAGACCCTCTATTCCACTCAGTCTGCACTGAGAACCTCCGAGCAACCAAACCATCCTTAAAAAGGCCTGGGCTGGTGCTGGACGGAGTACCCGGACGGTACGAAGTCAGCCAAAATTGGCCCTGACAAATCATCCAGCCAGGTCTCCATCAAACATACAAGATCGGCAGCCCAATCCAAGATGGAATCATGGATCATCGAAGATTTATTGGCCACCGATCTCGCATTAAGCAACACCAGTGACAGGCCAGGGTCACCTGAGACCTCGTACCTCTAGTTACCTGAGCCCTGGGGGGTTGAATGAGGGACACTCTGGGGCCCACAGGACAGGCAGGCAGGCAGTGGCTGCTAGAAAAGGAAAGACTAGGGCTGCTGAAGCAAGTAGGCAGGAGTCACTGGGATGGAGGGGAGGGCGGGATGCTGGGCTGGTGCCACTGGGTGGGAAGGTGAACCTTCTGACGACATACAAACTTAGTTTTTAGATCAGGTTTTCCTGAGTTTTAAAAACTTAGTAAGTCAGGACAATGATTTAAACATCCTTTACTTTCTGTATAGTTTCAGTAAACACTGGTATTACTTAGCTCTTCACTAAAGAAATAAATCCAGGAAAAGAAGAAAAGTGTTGCAGTGCCCTAGCTTCTAGTGGTGATGTTGGGCCAATTAAACCATGATGATATATCAACGCACCCACCCTACACCATATAGGAATCACAATTGTTTCTCTTTAAACTATAAAGAGGATGGGTTCTTCTTCTCTCCCCAACTCGCAAGTTAATTTTCTAACAGCAAAGACAGTGTACTCGCTGTTTCTTCTCTCAGAAAACGCAGTGTCTGCCAATGGAAGAAAGACAACTGTTGTGTTTTTGTCACTACTTTGCTTGGAACTCTGTTTTGAATCAAACTGCCACATGTGTCCAGAAATATTCCTCCTTGGAACTTCATATTCTAGAGCAAACTATTTTGACCCCTGCCCAAGTGAGCGCTAACACTCATTTCCTCCTCCTTCTCACAGTAAAACCTCCCCCCACACTCAGAATGTCCAGCCTGTGGGCCAAATCTGGCCTATAGCTGTTTTTAATTTGGCCCCTTTTCAATTCCTCGCTCTGACCCATGGAATCATTCCCCTACCCTTAAGTACTAAAAGAGTGAGCTCAGTGGAAGACAGTAGTTTATTTATTTTATTTTATTTATTTATTTTAAACATTTTAAACCCGCCCATCCTGCCACAGGCAGCTCTGGGCAGTGTACAACAGTACAAATCATAACATTAAAAACAACTTTAAAATATTCAACAAAGGGAGGAGTAAAAAATATCCCCAACCACCCACCACCCTAACCCATTCCCCCCACCTTACCCATCCTCCCCCTCAAAAGCCAGGCGGAAGAGCCACATCTTACAATGGCGGTGAAATGAGGGGAGATCTGGGGCCAAATGGGCCTCCACTGGCAGAGAGTTTCACAGCTGTGGGGCAGCCACCGAGAAGGCCCTCCCCATCGTGGCCCCCTGGCAGACTCGGGGGACCTTGAGCAGAGCACCCCCTGATGACCGCAGGGGCCGATCGAGGACCTGGGGGGTGAAGCGGTCCACAAGTAGGCTGGGCCAAGGCTGTTCAGGGCTTTATAGGCAAGCACCAACACCTTGAATCGGGCCTGGAAGACTACAGGCAGCCAGTGCAGAGACTGAAGAACCGGTGTAATATGTTCACGCCAGCCCAGTCCCACCAGGAGATGGGCCGCCGCATTCTGCACCAGCTGCAGTCTCCGAACCGTCACCAGGGGTAGCCCCACGTAGAGCACGTTGCAGTAGTCAAGCCTAGAGGTGATGAAATCATGGAGGGTGGCCAGGTCAGAGTCTGAAACATATGGTCAAAGCTGACGCACCAGATGTAATTGGCGGAAGGCACTCCACCTGAGCATCCAAGCGGAGCTGTGAATCAAGTTAAGGACAGGGGAGGGATCCATGGCATACACCCATGATCTGGACACTCCCCTTCCTTCCCACATCTTTAGCACACCCCATAAGCTCCTCCACCCCTAATTCCTAGTCAACCCACAGACCTTTACTAATTTTCAGTGTTCCACAGGAGGTAAAAGATTCTCCACCTGTTCTGTAGAACTTTCCTCCTGTAGAGGGGAGGCCACATAAGACAGTCTTACCCCACATTAGCCCACGATGCAGCAGATCATATGGCCACCAGCTGCCAGATGTTTGCCCAGTTCCACTCCAGAACAGGCAGCCAGCTGCTATGCAATATATTGGCCAGAGAAGGCCGGTGACTCTTCACATGTTACTGTCACCCAACCCAGGCTAAGGCTTCCCAATGTGAGATAATAGGTCGCCACTGGGCAGGAGGGGATGGTATATAAGCATTGCTATGAATAAATAAATAAATAAAATAAAATTATACCCTGAGCTCCCCAACTTTAAGCAGCCCATGGTCACCTCACAGTTTGGGACACGCTACCCTAGAATACGTCTGACTCAACAAAACACTATTTTGGAATGCTTTTGCTTCATGATATTTCCTTGTCTACATTTGAGTATAAATCAGCAGTCAGCCAAGCTCTCTGCTTTTCAATGAAGATCCTGTCTGTGTTAACACTCATTATGCAATAGGGAGTACTCTGATGATCAACAGCATCAGGACAAACAAGGAAAGAGAAGTGGAAGAAATAAACACAATTAAATACCTCTTGGCCACAATCCTGCCTTCATTTGTTTCAATTAATCAATTCTATTTCTATTTCCAGAAACGGAAACCATGCAAGCCATCCTGTGTTAACTACCACAAAGAATGACATCAGAGAACAAGGGGAAGTTTATTTTTGCAGGTTCAGCAATGCTGGCACAATTAGTAGCCAATACCTCAACTGTTGCTGTGTAGCAAATGAAGTAACATATCTGTGTTGCTCATGTTGAGCGTCTCACCTTTTCATTCATAAAAAGACAGTGTGTATCTTTAATCACTTTGCCAGAATAATAGCAGAGAAACAAGCACTTGATTGCCTGCGTTATCAGACACTATTGGAAAAGTCTAGATAAGGATGCTGAGCGACCTTAGCCTATTAGTATTCCACATGCAAACACTTCCCCATAACCCAGAGTCATCTGTATCCCAGCAACCCTTAAAATTTCATTCTCACTGAATTGCCAGATCTTTATCAAAATTTAATTACAGTCTTAATTTGGAAGATAAATTTTGATTGCCTGTGCCATGCCAAAAAAAAAAAAAAATCAGGTACAAGAGAGCTACAGTACATTGTTAAATGCATATCGACATATCCAGACTTTGACACAGCCCTTTTTCTCATGTGAATGGGAAAGGCGGAATGCAGGGGAACTGAGGGTGGAAAGGTGAGAGGACGCAAGAAAAAGCCAGTAAGTCATCAAATTAAGTTTGACACCATAAAAGCCATTGAAGTTAGATGTCTGCAGATGCCTATGCACTACAGGTCTGCTATTTAGAAGCTATATGATAGGAATGTTAATGAAGGTGTGTGGCATTTTTTGAGACAATACTTTCTGAACTGAAGTCACTTAGACCTTTCTACTTTTGTCCACTGTTATTTATTTTTTTGCTTGTTCTCTTTAGAAGAATATCTGCAAGACAAGTGTCAAAGTACTGAAGGTGAGCTCTTTTGTTGTTCCTTCAGCTATGTGAAGCTGGAAAACTTGCACACACTCAACAAAAAAAAGTTGGTCCAATAAAAGGTGTCCAATAAAAGGATACTTTATCTCTTTTTAGTTGGTATAGTTGGTGTCAACACAGTAGCTACACAATAAACAATGAGATCTGTGGTCTGCTTTAATCTCTTCCAAAAAGATCTCTAAGAGCAAATGCCCCAAGTGCCATCTGTTTTTAGCAAGGTAGCTACAATACACTCAAATGAAAATGACAATTTAAAAACGTTTTTTGAAATACATTATAAAATAAACCTGGCAGTGTATTAAAACCGCATGGTCATTAAGGCTGTGTCAAAATTATCTCAAAGTTTGGAGAGAATGCTTTACATCTCAGGAAGCAAATAAAGCTTGAATTTTCTATATAAATGGTTACAGAATGTGAATGGCTGTTTTTTTCCAGATTTAAAAAATTGCTCCCCAGAACTTTTTTACATAGTGGCAACCTGCTCAGGTACCCATCGGAAGCTGTTGCAAGTCCCATAAAGTGTCAGGAAATGCTGCAAAGTGTTGCTAAAGTGTCAGAAAAACTGTCGGAAATGTCGGTAAAACTGTCAGAAATGTCAGAACTTTCTGAACTGTTGGACATTGTCACTATTATCTTAAATGCCGCAGAATACCTGAAACTGTCGCAAAGTGTCAGATAGTGCTGTAAATTGATGGCAAATGCCATCGGAGTAGCAGAAAGACTGTTGAAATATCAACAGTAAGCAGCGAAATGGCACACAATGCTGCCGCTTCAGGCCTACCTCAGATTCCCTTCTTGTATTGTATAGGAAACTGGCAACCTTATCAGCTTTACTCCATAGATGGAATGAAATTAATTAGCCACCACAGAGGGAGGATATAGGGATTGTATCCTATATTCCTGTAGCCCTGGGGCAGCTAACCTGACCTAAGATACAGAAAGTCCTGAGTTTGAATCCAACTCCAGTGAATTTGGATCCAACAAACTGGATATTCAGTAGGGATGGGAATTTCGATTTCGGATAAAACTGAAAGTACCTGAAAATGGCCATTTCAGATTAATCCAAAATTTCAGTTCTTTTTTGGTTTTGGTACTATTGGATCTTTTGCATTGATTTGTACCAGATTTTTAACATTGCGGTTTGTCCCCCATTGAAAAAACGCAATATTAAAAATCCGGTACAAAAATGAATGCAAAAGATCCGATAGTACCGAAACCGAAAAAGAACCGAAATACATGAGAACTGAAACCAAAATTGACCCAAACCAAAATTTTGTCCAGAGTCCCATCCCTAATATTCAGTACCGCTTCACCGATAGCCACTGCAAATGTTTTGGATGGTTATTTCAGTACTGTGATTTGACCATTTGGGTAATTCTTAATTTATAACAGAACAGTCACTTCTGTTTTGGCACTATTGTACAAGTAGCGAAGTACCAAAGTAATTAAAACACTGAAATAACTGAAATGCCGAAATGAATAGAAGTATCCATTCATTATCTTCCCCCCTCATCCTTCCTGACTGTCAATAATTATTGATGAAGTCACCATCCTGCCTGTCCCCCAAGTCCGCAGCCTAGGCTTCATCTTTGACTCATCCCTTTCTTTTAAACCCTACATTGACTCTGTTGCTAAATCCTGTCGCTTCTCCCTCCATAACATTGCTAAGATTCGCCCTTTTCTCTCTGTCTCTTCTGCCAAAACTCTTGTTCATGCTCTGGTCATCTCTCGCCTCGATTACTGTAACCTCCTTCTCACTGGCCTTCCCCGGTCTCCCCTTTCTCCCCTCATCTCTGTCCAAAACTCTGCTGCCAGGGTCATCTACCTCATCAGTCGCTTCGACCATGTGCAGCCCCTCCTCTCTTCGCTTCACTTGTCTCCCATTCCTGAACGAATCCTGCACAAGCTCCTAGTCTTCACCTATAAAGCTTGTCTCTTATACACATCTAGATGTGTATAAGAGACAGGGCCCATGCACTTTGCTCCTCCTTTGTCTCTTCTCTCACCCTTCCACGCCTTCCCTGCTCCCCTAAGCGCCTTTGTCCCTGCTCACTTGTTGCCCCCCATGCCTGGAACTCCCTCCCTGTCCACATCCGCCTTGCCCCCTCCCTTCATACCTTCAAATCTCTCCTTAAAACTCACCTCTTTCGCTCTGCTCTGTCTGACTCTTTATCCTGCTGAGCCACTATTCCTATACCTACGTTCTGTTTACCCTTATCCTTGCCACATGGACCTGCCTGCTGTCATTTTCATCGTAACCAAGCCAAGTACGTGCACTTGAGACCTCGCATTGTCTCTCCCTCTGTTCCCCTTCCTATGTCTCTCAGACTGTAAGCCCTAAGGGCAGGGACCCTGTCTATTTTATTACTTTGTAAAGTGCCAGGTACACTACTGGCGCTATATAAATGTTTGTTATTATTAATTGTTATTATTATTAATAATAATAATGATGATTAATAATTAATAAGTATCCAAAACAAAATAATAAAATAGGAAGACAGGCTGGGCATTTAGGTTGGGAATGAAATATGTGGACATGCACATATCCGTTTCAGTTGTGGATATCCTTCAGATATTATGGGGGACTATCTGAGAATATGAATAATATCCATGAATACAAACAAATATGCAAGGCCACAGTGAGGAGCAAACCCCAGCACTCTAGCATGATCAACCCAAAGTGTAGCTACCTGGCCACAAGCTTTCAACAACTATCTGTTGGCCAGCTATTTCTCTCTCTACTGCCTGGGCTGAAAAGAGCCCAAGAGATGCTGCTTGCACTGGGGTTCTGAAGGCCCAGGGTTATGAGAGGAAATGTTACACTTACACATGACTGATTTTATGTTTCAATTTCCTTTGTAAAAACAACTTGTTCGTTTAGTTCACACAATGAGAAAAGGAGCCTATAGAGAAAGCAAAACAGACTGCCTGTAGAGACATATAGCCTGCTACACCCAGACAGTTGGCACATAGATCCTTGTATATGTGACTGCAGAGTTGTCACTGACCTAGGAGCCCCCAAAGCTGCAAGTGTGCGTGCGTGGGGATAGTAGATGAGCAAGAATATGAGTGGTTGGGTATGAGACAAGCGCGTGTGTTAGTGGATGGGTGTGTGCTAGAGAGACTAAATGTGTGTGATGGCACCTCTTTTGTCCACATCTGATAACTGGAAGCATTGTGTACCTTTATACTTATGGCTCATAGCATTTTTGTGAGCGAATTCAATATTACATGTTCTTCTCATGTTACTATAGTGCTCAACCAAGTGAAGGTAGTTTTCTTTCTATGAGTAAGAACCGTAAGCACGAAGATACACAATACCATCAGTTCCCGATTTTGTTCACATTTCTCAGAAACAGAGCAGCTGTCACTTCACCTAAGACAACAGCTCTAACTTTTTTGCAATGTATCTGAACTGGCTAGAACCTATATTTAACATTTTAATTCCATAATTACAGTGCGCCAACATTGTCTTTAATTTCAAATATCAGTTGATGTTTAGGCAGGGATCCCTGTTTGAGACATAGAGCACCAGAAAAAGCCACATTTCCTCAAGGCAAGAGGACTTCTCTCATACTCACCACAGGATTTCATGAGAAGATACTGCCCTTAAAATGGAGGGATTTATAAATTATAACATACAAAGAAGGTAAGTAGTAAGAGGTAAGGAGCAAAAATTAAAGTTGCCTCAGAGATGATGTTCTGTCATTTGTTTTTGACTTCATGGTAAACACACTTTCCCAGAAACAAAGTAGCAAATATTTTCACTCTGCTTCATTTCTAGCTCCAATAACCTAACCATCTCCCTGTTCCTTTTGCCTTCCAACCATATAGTCTTCTTTCTAGAGAATCCCTACTTGTTATCTCTCCTTTCATTCTAACTCATTGGGTGTAAAACACAGATGCCGAGGCTGCCTGTCCCTGAAGCTACCCTGTGGGTGCTCCCCCATGTCTGTCCCTTTGCAGCCCGACCTGGGTCTGTTTTAAGACAGACCCAGAGGTTGCCCCAACCTACAGTCTGCCCACGCCGTGCCCCCTCCCCACACCATAGAACTGTGGGCAGATTGCCTGATGCTCTAGGCTGGTGTCCGCAAATCTATGGTGTTGCCCAGGGCAATGGGCAATCAAAAACAGAGCTGCAACGTCGGTCTGCCCAGTAGACGGACAGCAGCTCTGCTTCAGGCCAGTGCCCTGGTTTGGGCAGCCCACTCCACAAGCAATGCTCTGGGATGTTCCAGAGTGACACAAGCAGAGCTGGCCTGGAGCAGGCTTCCACATCTGGCAGAGTACCTTAGATGGATGGGCCAGCCCAGTGGTGAAGCGGTGGCGCAGCCAGCATCTGGGCAGCCTGTCCATCTAAAAGCACCCACGGACACTTCCCTACATCATCCTCATTTGAATGAACAATATTCCCCCTTCTTGCCACTGTCCTTACCCACTAGATTTCCAATTCTAGTCCACCTGTTCTGCAGCACTGAACCTCTTCTACCTCAGCTTAGGTTGGAAACACTACATAAAACAGTAGAGAAGTAGTGCTGGAAAGCCTAGACCTCTGGACAAAAATAGCATCAAGACCATACAGCTGGAAAGAAAGCAATGGGAGTAAGTTATCAAAATATTCATGGAAATTAAATGGATTCCTCCAAATCCAAATCTCAAGCAATAAACAGAGGAACTGCAGACCCCCAGATGGGTGTAGAACATGCTAGCAGATGGCTGCAAACCACAGTAATTACCTAGTGTCTGACTTAGCAAGCCAAAGCATGTGTGAATCTTCTTTCAAAAATATGTGAACTCCATCCTACTGAAATTGAAAGGGGGGGAATTGCTTGGGCAGCAATAGTACATCAAAATATAACTGCAATTATATGCTTGACTTTTGTCATTCTTGATCACATGTAGTGGCTTGAACTGATTTTTCAATGTGTGGTCAGGAAGAAAAAAATTCTCTGTGGCATTCTTCTGCAGAGTACTGATCACCTTGTAGAATCCAGAATATCTTTAGCAACTGGTTTCCTGATTTTCAGCTGTGCCCTTGGGGTATCTTAAATTTCTACAGAAGTTATGCCCTTCCAAGGTCTGTCATCCATGCCCTAGTAATTCATATGTTATCTTTTGCTCCCCTCATAACCTATAGCCCATTTCAATTATACATAAGAGCACACACAAAAATCTCACACCATGTTTCCAGATCATGCAAAGCTAAAATGGAATATCTGAAACAGTCAACTTAAGAGTTAGAATTCAGGGATAAATAACGAAAGTGGCAAAGTTAAAAAAGAAATGCTCTCCATGAATTAAGAGTCTTCAGCAGCCTTATACTGCATTCACACTTGATGGCAGTGGTTCCCACGAGGCAAAGTCGCGGTGGGAGGCGGAGCCAGATGCCGGAAGGACTGCTGGTGCAGATGGGTTTCTGCCGCGACTTCACTTGCAAATGACACGGCTGGAGCTCTGTCATTTGCGAGTGAAGTTGCAGCAGAACCTCGTTTGCACCGGCAGTACTTTCGGTATCTGGCTCCTCCCCCTGCCACATCTTTGCCTCACGGGAGTCATCGCCGTCAGGTGTGAATGTGGCCTAAGTTGTATCGGTCAAGTACAGTTTGTCTTCTTTATACTAAAAATAACGATAATCTTATTTGGCAAAATTCGGCAGAAAGCAAAGTTGTTAACCAACCAAGGACTCACTCCAATAAGGATAGCCAGATCAAAACCTCAAAAATCAGGGACCCTAGGAATTTGTGGTGAGGGATCTGTGTATTCTGCATTTCCCCCATTGCCATCAATGAGGGAAACACAGAACCCTGGCTGCAGTTTTTTGAAACAAGGGTCATTCATTATGTTGTATGGAGCTGCAATCTTCTGAAAGAAGAGATGTCCCTGGAAGAGGTTCCCAAACTGTGGGTCAGGAGGACCCCAAGTCATATAGAGTGCAGCCCTGATCGTTGTTTGATACATTTTGGAGGCCTGGAGTCATAGATTGATTGTATTTCACGTCTCAAAGTGAGGTTACACACAGGCAAAAAGTTTGGGTACCACTGTTCTTTGGAGCTGTATGGTTCTGAAATAAAGGGTGTTCACTTAAAATAAGGGGTGATTAATAAAATAAGGGAGATGTGGTAACCCTAGCTTTTTTTCAGATAGCTATGGGACATGATGGGTGGTGTCCACTTCAGAAGAAAACAATGCCATCTCAGATGTTAACTGACACTCTGCTGGCAGTTTCAGTAGAGAGATCAAGACCTCAGTGAACTTGGAAAGCGAAACCATGCAGTGAAGCATGCACCATTGCTGCAAATCCTATGCAGGCCCCTCTTCTGTGGATAGAGAACCGCAGTCTCCAGATGCAGCACCATTTGGCATATTTTGCCACCAATGGATATATGAAAAATAAAAATACCATGGTAGTGAGAGAGCAGCAGCTGTGTTTTTACAATGAGCCCCAAGTCTGACAAGATGAATCAATACTTATTCCAGAGCTTCCTTTTTCATTTTCTCCTTTTTAATGAATTAACTTCTTCCTGGTAAAGGATGACACATTAATATCACTGGAGAATGAAGTTCTGTTTATCTACAGTACAACAAAGCCAGCAATTTCAGTCTAGTGGAAGAGACGGGTGGAAGTCTCCTAGAGCCATGCACATTTAAGCTTATAGTATTGAAATATCCATTTCCTCAATCCCTCTCTCCCCACCCCACGTTTCTCACTGTAGCACACATAAGCTCTTTAAATGCTCATGGCAAACAGGACATCTGGATAAAAAGGGGTCCTTGATACCAGTGAAAACTATACAGCAAATGAGTGACAGCTTTAAAACACTGCTTTAACTGTGAAGAGCATCTGAGGGTACGAGAAGGGAAAGGCTAGTGGGTATGTTCCCCCATGAATACAATGCACCATACTGCAGAAGGAGGAGTCCAAAATGCACAGAGCACAAGTTACCAATATCTTCATAATTGATTGTAAAAAGAACCGTGACATTTTCAATTCTAAGCTTGTTGCAATGGATTTCTCAACCCTTTACAGTCTTAAATATTCTCTGTAATTACAGCATCACATTTGTCAGTCAGCCTTTTTCACTGTGCCCTCAATTTCTCTCTGTCTCTTGCATTCTTGAACCCAAACTACCCAGCTTCTTACTCACTGCTGCCATCGTAACCTGAATGGCATCTGTTGTAACAGATATGCCATGAGTTCCTAGTAAGCAAAAAGCAGGCCTTGTTTTATTAGTCAGCTCAGTACATCTTTAGAATAAAAGGCAGGCAGTCTTATCCTTTGGCAGTAGGCGTAGAGGATTGGAATGCTATCTCTTTCTCAGAGCCAAGTTTACTTTCAGGCACTGGTATTTCTACCTTCAGACCAAACAACATGAAAATAGCTCTCTAAGTAAGGACAGACCACAAAACCAACAAAAGTATTGACAACAGAAGTAGTCTTTAATAACCACCCGCCATCTTGGCTCAACCATTTTAACCTTTATGAAATTTTCTTAATGTCCTTTTTTTAAACCCTGCTTGCTTGCTGCTGAATATTTCAGGAACAAGCAAGGAGAACATCCTTGCTGTGCTGCTGAATATCCAAGGAACAGCCTGAGACATTCCATTGATTTCTACGAAAGACGGCAACAGGGCAGGCTCAGTGAAAGGGCTAGCAATGGAAGAGTTAACAGAGGCTATGAAAAATGATTCTGATTATTAGAACAGTCCATTTTATGTTCACATCTTGCATACAATAAAATCCCTCACAGTTAAAATTGGCTATCAAAAGGGGGGGGGGGGAGGAGATCCATTTTCTCTCTGCAGATGAATATGAGCCTTTCTCCCTTTTACAAGCAAAATAAAATGCCACTCATTAAAGCTTCAAAATACCCGAGCCCTTATCCTTCTTCCTGTGATTTGAAAAGTGCAAAATTTCCCTTGCAGAGAGAGAGAGAGAGCTCTCTGTGCCTGGCAACCTCTTCATCTCCATTCCTAGCTAGTAGCATAAATGCTGCATACTAAACTCTCTCATGCAATGACAAGGATTCAAGCGACAAATAAAAATCAGCTACTATTGAGACCAAACTTCAAATAAGCCGCAAGGCATTGTAAAAAACACAGACAAACACGGAAATCAAAATCCTGGACTATAAACCAAAAATATATGCCATCTGTTTAACCCACAGGAAATGACTACAAAGAACTGGTCTGCATAGGAGAGAAAATGCATTATTACCATTGTGGGGATTCTCAGCCATTTGGAATCTCCATCTAGTGCTGAGAATCATTCTGAGGTTGCAGCTTTTTCCTTTAACTTCACTCCCCAGCTGTGTGAGGAATTAGTTAAAATGACATCACTACTGATTCCTCCCCCCACCCCCCAACACACACTCCCCAACCCTCACCCCATTCACTTGCTTACAAAGCTGAAGCTGCTACTCTCACCCCTGCATTGGACACAAACAGTCCCATCCAAGTTCCAGGGTCTGCAGCTGACCATGCCAATCTGTGTCAGTGCAGGACAGAAAACAATTTCTTTGAAGTCTGTTCCAGCATCTCCATTAGAATATAATTTACCAGAAAACACTGCATTTCTATCCCTTAAGAAATCAGAATAGTTCAAACCTCTTTATGTATAATACATTACAGAACATGCTCCATTTAAATGCAGATTTCAAGCAGGCAAACAGTCTTCATGTTTGAAGCAATAGTGAGAGAAACAACCTCTTTTGGGTTCTGCCTTTTTCCTCTTCTTTCATAAAGAAGAGGGCCCTCTCTGGTGGTTTTCTGTATCCTTGTTGCATTAGGACTGCAATCTATCTTTTTTTTCCCCTTCCCCTGAATGTGACATCATCAGAACCTGACTCCAACTCTACTACTGTAAAAAAAAAAGAATTCTGAATGGGAGCTACCTGCAACGAGGTCATCTAGAGGACCAAAGTGACAACGAAGCCTGAATCCTTACAAAAACTCTAGCCTGACACCTTGTTTCATTTCATAACCCTGTATTTGCTGCAGATTAGGGCACCTGACATTGCTCTGCTTAAATCAGCTGCAGTAACATTTCCATCGCAAGGCAAGCTGTATATACTGTAAGCACCTGGGTTGGACTGTGCAGAGCTGCCTCCAGAACATTCCCCTGGTATACATCATTCACCTTGGAACTGCATTAACATCCCTTACTTAACTGCTGAGGAGGATGCTGCAGCAAAAATCCTTCGGCCAGCAGGCAAGCCAGAGCAAATAAGCCAGCTTGCTAGCACAGTGCAGAATACCCCTCTGCTCTCAGAAGATCTTCAGCCTAAACATTACTAAAGGGAATATTCTAAAAATAATTTCACCTCTTGACTCATAGCTGCAGCTCCCTTACTACAGCCACAAACTCAGCAGCAAGGCAGCAGAAGGCTTGCCAGAAAGCAGGGCCTGCTACACAGCCTGCATGTTTGTTGCTAAGGGCACCCACTTCCCTCATTCTCATACCTTTGTATTTTCTTCTTGGGTAGCGTTCAAGCTTGTATTGAGAGTTGCCCATCCCTGGTGTGGCCAGTAGGCACCACACAACATCCTTGGTTAAGTCCCAGTGGCCTAATGGACGGCAGCTCCTTGATTCTGCATCCTCTCTCACTCCCTCTCATGCTAACAGCAGCAGAGCCAGAAGTAGCAGCAGCAGCTGCAGCAGCAACAGCACTGGCAGGAAAGGGGAGCCTGTGTATATGTGTATCTGTAGAACATATCTCTGTCTGGGTGCTTATGTACACTATATTTCACAGCTCTGGATGATAGGTTACTAACAACTACATATGTACAAAATAATTCCTCATAAGTATAGAAAACATGCATTGTACAGATCAGTTTATTTGTGCAATACATGCATATACAGCATTTGTATATAATTCTCTTACATGTATATATCTGAGAAAGAGACTGTACATACGAATGTAAGTAAAAATGTAAACTGCATTCTACAGAAACACTCTCTGCATTTGGTATGTAACAGTAATCCTTTAGGGAGACAAAGTGGTTCAAATGGTTCTGGCCACCGCCATCCATGCATTCATCACTTCCAGATTGGACTACTGCAACGCGCTCTACGTGGGGCTACCCTTGGTGACGACCTGGAGACTGCAGCTGGTGCAGAATGTGGCAGCCCGCCCCCTCGTGGAGACGGGCCTCCGTGAGCACATAACACTGGTGCTCCGCTCTCTGCACTGGCTGCCTACAGTCTTTCTGGGCCCAATTCAAGGTGTTGGCAACATCTCCTAGCCATGCCATCGGCTGACAGGTGTCTGTTGCTCTTCAGCCTGAGCCTTCCTGACATTGTGGTCTTGTCCATGGTGCTGACCTCGCCATGCACAGCAGCTGCGCATGACTAACAGACGGGAGGGCACACAGTAGCCTGGATTAGCTCAGCTGGGCCAGCCTTAGCCCATGCTGCACCAACCACCTCAACTGGACGACATATTGGATTGCAGCGGGCCGGTCACCCTGTGGCAGAAGTGGGTGAATATCTGGCGGCCACCTAACAGACACAAGTGAATCACAGCCTAATGTGGGCTACTGTCTCATTTGTTCTCACCCTAAGATTCTCAGGTTTGGCCACAGAGAGTGTGAGACTGGGGTGAGAAGGTCAAATGAAGAGGGTTAGAAAAGGACAGAGGGTAGAGGAAAAGGGAGTAGGAAATGAAGGGAGAAGGGCTGGGATTTCCTATTTTCTCTGCAGATACTATGCAACTCATATGTTATGCATGCAGTGCACATAACTTGAAGCTCACCTTTTATGCATGTCATCCCTGTGCAGAATGCAAGTCATACAGAACACATCAGTCACAGTGACAGTCACACACATTATTCCAATCTTGAAATCTTTACTCTGGCTCCTTGTAAAGATCTCCACTGATTTAACATTCTTCATTTAGCTTCTCAGACTCTTGGGGGACTAGCCCAATGAACCCACAGATCTCTTTTTGCCTTATGCCTTCAGTCCACATTCTCAACTGGCTTCATCCTTGACTTACCCCTGCTTTCAGCCTTGCCGCAGCAGGTGCAAGGGTACCCCCTCAGAGCCGACTGGCATCCTTATTTGCCAGCCAGTATGTATGTATTTACTCCTCAATTTTATAGGCTGACCCTCCTGCTACTGCAGCTCCAGGCGGCTCACATGTTTAAAAACACATTAGAGAAACAGATATAAACAACAACATAAAAATAAAATCAATAAAATATCCCACGGTAGAGAAAAATACACACATACACACACCCAACCCCCACCTGTCTCCCTCACCAAAAGCCCGGTGGAACAGCCAGGTCTTGCATTGTCTACGGAAAGAGGGAGGTCCGGGGCCAGGTGGGCCTCTGTCAGGAGGGAGTTCCACAGCCTTGCCGTGGCCACCGAGAACGCCCTCCTCATTGTCATCACCTGAGATACATGGGGGACTCCGGGTATGGGACTTAAACATGGCTTATGAAAATACATGTCTAGCCTAGTCATCCTTTAGCCATATCTGTATTTACTTATTGTATACAGACGCTTTTTAAATCATTCAGACTGATTCTACGAGGGAAGCTTTGCATTTCGATCCACTTGCTTTTGCTGTTGAGGAGCCAAAAGGGGCCAAAATGAGAGAGGGCTTTGAAGATGTTGAACAAAGGGAAACTGTTTGCTCTGGAAGTGCAGGGCTAACTCTCAGGGCAGGACTGAGAATGCTGGAGTGAAGCGCAATTGAGCAGAAACAGCAAGAGACATTTCAGCCATGCGTAACATTGATTCTGGACTAACCTTCAGATTCAAGTATGGTACAATGATGTTGGTTTGTCACAAGTAACATAGCGCATATTGAAGGTGTGCATGAAAATGGAAAACATACCCTATGGCAGGCCACAGCAAAAGCCACAATGGTACTCATGGTTAAAGTTTTTAGAGCATTTAAACTTGTATCTTTTAGTCATATGCTGTGTGAAAATCACACTTCATAACTTAACAATAATGAACTACAGAGAGGTTGGGGGTGGGGTGGGGGCAGGGATATGAAATTTCCAAAAGAAAGTAGGTATTATTAAAATAAATAAGAATATGATAACAAAGTAATACAACAAAGATGGCTCTTGGGGCTTTGATGAGATATGACAAGAGTGGTTGTGGTAACCACAATTACACAATGGAATAACTTTATATCTTTTGATTGCTTATTTCTTAGCTTTATACCATTTGAAAGCGTACACACACACACACAAACAAACACACATACCAACAACTGGGTGTATGGTACGGAAAAAACCCCTCCTTTCCCACTATCAAATCTCCCATCCTGTTCCAGAAGTACTTTAATTCTACAATTCTGCTGGATAACATGCTGCATAAATTGTCTTGTGTTTTTGTGATGCTTGGAAAAAAAATGGTACTTTCAGGCTAGAATGTCACCGAACTATACTTGATGTCATGACATCAAGCTCACAGAATGCAACTTGTCTGCTAGCAGGGCTTTTGTTATAATCAATGATGCGTTATATATACTGCAATTTTAAAAGTCTGGCTGAATATATGAATTAATGAGTGAATCCCCAGTGAAAGACTGCTGTTTCTCACCCAGTTTTGATGTAGATGGTTTCACTGGAGAACACTGTGCAGTAAAATTTTCACTTGTCAATTAATTCAAATACACTCTTGACCTTGAAAATGTCTTTATGTCTGCTGGTATCTACATCTCTGTACCCTCCGCTTCTGCAGACTTACTTCATTTCAACCAATGCAAAATCATATGCAAATTAATCAGAAGCATAGTGTGACTGGCTGGACTCTCTCTCCTCATATCCTGCCACCACAGTTATATATTTCTCCAATACTGGGCATGGGATATGGTTTGGCCTGTGGCCTTGATAGGCCCTCTGGGTGTTTTTACACAAGACACTACCACGAGTGGCCATGATTTACTCTGGCGTGACCACCCATGTGCTCCCACCCGCCAGATGTTACCATGGGCGGGTGCAGAGTATTCCCCATATTGTGGGAGGATTAACTCTGGGTTGTGCACTGGACTCCCTGCCAATGCACAACCCGGAGTAAGCCCTGCCACGGTTCGGGGAAGTCATCCCTGTCACATATGATGGCCCGCTCTACCTAACTCCGGCTGATGGCTGGCACTTTTCCGGCCGGGCGCAGCAGCCTCATAGGTTCAGAAGGCAAAACAAAAAATGGGCACAATACATACAAATGGACACGGTGATATGAAGGGAAAAGGCTGGTGAAAGATCTCAGAAGATCAACAAGATACAACAGCCCTTGTTGATCTCCAGATGTAGATCGTCCACTAGAGCCACAAGTGCAGTCTCACACCCAAGATACAAGCCAGACAAAAATTTATCGAGGAATCCGATAGCATCTAGGTGCACCTGAAGTTACAAGGTGACCAGCTGTTTAATAACCTTCCTTAAAAAGGGGAGGTTAGAGAAAGGGTGAAAGTTGGCCGGTAGTCAGTCAAGAAATGGCTTCTTGGGCAAGGGGCAGACTGGGTGCTTGGGCATCTAAATGGCAGATAAATTTAATGTGGTCAAGTGCAAAGCGATGCACATAGGGAAAAACTATCCAAACTATATGTACACAATGCTGAGTTCTAAATTAGGAGTTACCACTCAGGAAAAGAACCATGGAGTCACTGTGGACAAATACATTGAAATTGTCAGCTCAGTGTGCGGCGGCAATCAAAAAAGCAAACAGAACGTTAGGAATTATTTGCAAGGGGATAGAGAATAAATCTGAAAATATAAATATATGGTGCAACCGCACCTTGAATATTGTGTGCAGTTCTGGTCACCCATATAGTAGAAATAGAAAAGGTACAGAGAAGGGTAACAAAAATGATAAATGATATGGGAAGGCTTCCATACGAAGAGAGGCTAGATAGGGTAGGGCTCTTTAGCTTGGAGACGAGATGATTGAGAGGGGATATGATAGAAGTTTATAAAATCATGAGTAGTGTGGAATGAATAAACAGGGAACCCACTCAAATAATACTAGAACTAGGGGACACTCCATGAAACTAGCTAGTAGCAGATTTAACCCTCAAACGCAAATGGGGTCATACGGTACCCTGGAAGTTGTACAAAAAAATCCATAAAACCTTTTAACAAACCTGTACCACTTCTATGTACTCCTCAAAGACATGGGGTGTGTTGCATCCCAGTGGTTCATGCCCTCCCCACAATTGCAGGTTGGTTTTTTTTTCTTCAGTGAATACTAGAACCCCCATTGGAATTAATGAGAAAATGAAAGCAATATATGTCCAGGGCTGTGGGTTTACATTCACCCCAAACACAATGCAGAATTGTGTCTGTTTTCATAATATGCATCTGGGCATCTAAATAGCAGATTTTCTGTGTGTACAGAAAAATTTCAATAAATGTGCACTGGAGAATTACATCCCAAGTGGAAAACTCCGGTAACCAACTTACAACTTTAGATTTTTTACACAGCAGTTAACTCTTTCATAGTATGAAACTTCAATTATGGTTTTTTACTTGCAAGGTTGTGTTGAAAAAAAAAATAAGCTGTTAGGCTGAAGGGGTAAATTCAATCCCTCCACTAGTTACTATGGCAGCCAGCTATTGAAATGCAGATGAGCTGCTCTTGAAATGCTGACAAGCTGTCTGCATGCTGAGTTATCATCCACTTTATCTTGGATTGTTTATAAATGGTGAGAACACTGGGATGTTAACACTTGTTATCACCTGAATGCTATCTTGTTTGCATATGAATGTGCTGGATAAATGTGCTGACACAAAGAAATTTATTCAAGTCTATTTATTCCTTTGTAATGTTCAATACGTATTTGAAAATGTTACTTTTGCAGTTTCTGACATCTTTTGTTCCAAAAATGGGGGTTAATTCAAAACCAGTACCCTTCCTGGTGGGATTTTACTGGTAACAGTGGGGTCTCTAGTAACCTCATAAGCTTTTGTGTTGGCCATATATTTCTGTACCAAACAATAAAATGATTTTTTTAATGTTAAACTGGAGTCATTTTCAAATCAATCATATTTATACTTTTCAACTGTGATTTAATTGGGGTGTATCATACCCCATAAGCAGGTTAAAACAGAATTGTTAGTGTGTATTAAGGTTAAAACAAATAAAAGACATTATCTTTTAACTCAATGCACAATTAAGTTTTGGAACTTTGTTGCCAGAAGATGTGTTCAAAGCCAGTAGTATAGCTGGGTTTAAGAAAGGATTGTAGAAGTTTCTGGAGGGTAGGTCCATTCGCAGCTATTAGCCAGGTAGGTTTGGGGAATGTAACCTCTTACTGTCAGGAGCTGGAAGTGAACAACAGGGAATGGATCTCTCCATTGTGACCTATTTGGTGCTTCTTCTAAACAACCGAGATTGGCCACTGTCTGATACATGTGCTGGGCTCGATGGACCATTGGTCTGATCCAGTATATGGCACTACTTATGTTCTTAACTGCAATTTTGAGGCTGTCTATCACCCTGCCCTCCCTAAAGGAGTCATTGGGTGATTTCAGACGTTACGGGGCCTGTTGGCCCCGTACCGAAATCACCCTATTCATTCCCCGCCGGGGTCACGCCGTAACGCCACAACAGACGTGCCGGGGGGATCCCGGCGGGGAATGTGGGAGGGGCGGGGCCGCGCAGCGCAACGTGCGGCCGCATGGCCCCGCCCCTCCACGCACCCCGCCGCCCGCCCTCCAGGGAGACGGGTGGGCTGCGGGGCCACTGCGGCCGCCACGTCGGGACGGAAGCGCCATGGCCCGGGATCCCGCCGGGGATCCCGGGCTGTGGCAACCGGCCAGACGTTACTTTTTGTTGGTCCCTGCCGGGGGTCCGTTTGACCACGCTTCCCAGGACATTCCCCCGGCTAGCCCGGGAAGCGTGGTTCAAATTGACCCCATGTGGGGATTCACCGTGGCGAACATCTGGCGGCCTCCAAACAGACGTTCGAGACACGGTGACCACAGGTGGGTATTCACCGTGGTTCACCGTGATCTCGTAACGTCTGAAAATACCCATTGGCAAATCCAACCAGCAATGGCTCCAATGTCTCTAGGCTGGCTTTCACAAGCCAGGGCAGGCGTGAATCTAAGGCCGTTTTTAGACGAGCGTGCGGTGCACTCGCACGTGATTTCCAAAATCCTGTGAGACAGGATTAGACGAGACGCTGCCGTGAATCACGCGCATGGGTGGAGGACGCACATTCTCTTCTGGCCGCAATTTGACCACCTTGATCGCCGACCTGATCAAATTGCGACCGGAAAAGAATGCGCGTCCCCCTCCCGTGCGCGTGACTTGCAGCAGCGTCTCGTCTAATCCCGTCTCGCGGAATTTTGACAACGACGCGCGAGCGCACCGCGCGCTTGTCTAAAAACGGCCTAATTCGCAAACTCATATTCTCCATTACATATAGTTTGTGAGTCACATTGTTTATGTTATAGCAATACTATCTGAAGAAAGTCTTACGAGAAAGTTAATAATTTTGACTATGATCCATAAACCACTTACTCTTCTATTTAGTCCCTTGTCATTCCACTCCTACCTGCTGCATCCCTTCTTGATATTCCACCTCATCCCCTCTCATTTAACCCATTTCTTGCTTCCTGCTTGTCATTCTTCCAGGTCCCCATTGTCCTCTCATAATTTCATCCAATCTTTTGTCTTTACTCCTGCTCTTCATGGCCTCCTCCTCAATAACCTTCCAGTAGGTCTCACCCAATCACTTGTCATTCCTCCTATTCCCCCAGTGTAATTCCTTGTCATTTCATACAGTTCTCATTGCAGTTTCACTTGGTTTTTCCTTCCTTGCATTTTCTCTTTTCTCCATTAGGTTCATACAATCACAGAAACTGGAAAGGTTAAGTCCTGCCCCCTGCCTGGTTCAGGACTTGCTGTATATAAACCACTCCAGATGAACATTCATCCAACTTCTTCTTTAAAACCTCCAATAATGGAGAATCCACAGCTTGCTCCACTGCCTGACTGTTTACAGCCAGGAAAATTTCCCTGAGGTTTAATCTAAGAGGAACCAGATTGTGAAGATAGAAAATTCACTAACACTAAGCCTTTGTAAGGGAGATATTAGGAATGGTTGCCATCCTCAAGAATATTTACCATAGTCATTCTGTATCAAGCCTTTTTTTAAAAAAACAACTTTTTACAGCTGTCTTTATCATAGTAAGAAAAATTCTACTTTTCTCTGAAGACTATACCCAAATCAAGAAGCGCTATCAAAGGAACTCAGAGGGTCAGAGGGTATGGTGTGCAGTTTCATCAGTATGCTGATGATACCACACACCATACCCTCTGACTCTCTGAGTTGCTGATTAGTATGCTGATGACACCCAACTTTACCTCTCTTTTTCAGCTGACCCAAGTCCGGCAGTCTCGGTGCTTACCTGGTGTCTGATGGCTGTGGGGGACTGGATGAGGGTGAGCTGTCTGAAACTGAGCATAATTTCAGACGTTACGAGACCACGGTCAACCACAGTGAATCCCCTGTGGTGGCTGTGAGTTCTGTAATGTCTGTTTGCTCCCCACCAGATGTTCACCACAGTGAATCACTGGTGGGGATCAAAATGACCTCTGGCCGCCCAGAGGTCCAGAATTGTGGTTAGATTGGCCACGATCCGGGATGGGCCAAAAGTAACGTCTGTTATGTTTGGCCCATCCTGGACCATGGTACCGACCACGGGACGGGATCAGGCGCAGCGGCCGGATTGGCCGCTGTGCCTGCTCAGAGGGCAGGCGGCTGGAGGAGTGCGGGGGGCGGGGCTGTGCGGCCACACGTCATGTCACGCCGCACAGCCCCACCCCCTTCCCGATCCCTGGTAGGAATCAGGCCAGCACGTCTAAAGGATGGTCAGACTGATTTCTGACTGGGATCTGAAACCCGGTCCGTGGTTCAGCGTGGCGGGCCTCTGGGCCCATCACGTCTGAAATTACTCTGAATCTTGACAAGATGGAGGTGATGCTGATGGAAGGGGCTAAGGGAGTGGAGGCACCCATCACTGACAAGGTTCATCCTCCACTGGTTCCTCAGGTTTGGAGTCTGGGGTGCTCCTCGACTCACGGCTCTGCCTGGATGTCCAGGTGGTGGCAGTGGCAAGGGGAGCATTCCGCTAATTACATCGGGTACAATGGCTTCAACTATACGTCTCGGACTCCGACCTGGTCACCATCATCCATGCTTTCATCACCTCAAGACTGGACTACTGCAACGTGCTTTACTTGGGGCTACCCTTGGTGACAGTCCAGAGACTGCAGCTGGTCCAGAATGTGGTGGCCCACCTTCTTACGGGGACAGGTCGCTGCAAGCACATTACACCAGTGTTCCAACCTCTGCACTGGTTGCTTATGGTCTTCCAGGCCCAGTTCAAGGTGTTGGTCTTGACGTTTAAAGCCTAGGATTGCCCTTTAAAGCCCAGGATTGACTCATTCTCTGGCTCCTGGATCGGCCCCTGAAGTCGGCTGGGAGCGCTCTCCCTAGGGTCCCTTGATTATCTCGGGTGACAACAATGAGGGGGGTGTGTGTTCTCGGTGGCCGCACGGAGGCTGTGAAACTCCCTGGCGCCAGGCCTTTCCTCTTTCCATAGACAGTGCAAGACCTGACTGTTCCGCTGGGCTTTTGGTGAGGGATATGGATGAAGGGGGGGGGGGGGGAGTACGGGTTTTTTGGCTCCAC
Source organism: Sphenodon punctatus (assembly GCA_003113815.1). NCBI lineage: Eukaryota > Metazoa > Chordata > Lepidosauria > Sphenodontia > Sphenodontidae > Sphenodon > Sphenodon punctatus. The sequence goes on along the minus strand of QEPC01001478.1, from coordinate 1,835,218 downwards.
CGTGAGGGTGTTTTATTTTAATTTTATATTATTGTATTTTGTGTTTTGTTTTTATTAATATTGTATTTTGTTATGTTTTTAATATGTGGTGAGCTGCAGTAGTAGGAGGGGGCAGTCTAGTAATCTGATAAAAATAAATAAATAAATAAAAATAAATTAAATCCCAAACACCCTCAGTGCAAGAACCTTGAACTACAACAAAAAATATTTTAAAAGGTGTTAGCTCTTAGCCAGTATCCATCAGCATAGCATCGAGGTTGTAGAGTACCATATGTGCTTCCTAGCAGGATTTATGTAGTTTTCTGATTGTCTTTTTTGACAGATTATAGGATACTCTGTTTGGGTTATGGTATACCTAGATATAAATACACATCTAGACGTAGACACAGCAATTTGAAGACAACATCCCAGAGATATTCAGACCTAAATGTAAGAGCTAAAAGGGAGGTTTTATACTGGCTGTAATGAAATATCCAATTTTCTGATAATATCACAGCTATAAAAACAGTGTCTGTTTCTTTTTTCTTTTCTTTTTTTAAAAAAGACTAGATGGTTTATTTTAGGCCACCCTCACTAAAACCTATCATGTACCAAAACTGCATGTACTAATTGCAGTTCTGTTGATATAGAGCAGTTCCACTTATAGTGAAGTTATTCTAGTTAATATAACGTTTTCCCACTCTAAATTGCTTTAGCCTGTCTCAGATTTTGTCACAAGTTAAAGGTGTGTGTGTGTTGTTTTGTTTTTTAAAGGTAGTTTTAGAAAGCTTGCTAATACAGACATTTTAAACTATGCTTTTTTAATTTAGAAAAAAACAACAACGAATATCCACGTGAACTGTCTGTCTTGCAAAATGGGGTTGAATCGGATTGTGTCCATATTTCTAAGAAACAAGGGCCATGATCCAATGGGACTATTATACCCCAGAGGGCTTCAATGGGGCTACTAGGGAGTAAATGCTTTGTAGATCGCAACCTTAGTGTTGGTTCAGTCGTTTGTATAATTTTGTGGTGTTGCCCTAAAAGTTGTTTTTGGCCCATACTTTTCCTACACTATATGCTTTGCTTATATGGTTATAAAGAGTCAGTTTGCAGCCTAGGCTAAAACTTCATCAGGACTCAAGGCTCTTCTTATGCTCCTGTGTGGCCTTAGACCATGGATGCGGTCATTCAGTTGTGAGTGGGTCCTAAACAGCTTGAGCCCCAGGTATCTGAAAGACTGCCTCTTCCTCTATCTCTTGATATGGCCTCTGATGTCAGCCATCTTGCGAGCACCAACTGCCCATGAAGTTGCTACAATGAAGGTGCGCAGAAAGGCATTCTTTCTCAGTTGCTGTCCCACAATTATAGAACTCCCTCCCTCTGGAGGTCAGCCTAAGCCCGAGCTTATGTGTCTTCTAAAGGAGATGCAAGACCTTATTGTTTGGCCAGGTGTTTGGCAGGCAGGGATAGGGATGGGATTGGGTAGAGAGGTTTGGGGAGGAGGATTGGTGGGTGGCAGGTGGGGATAAAGGGTGGGGTGGGATGATGTTGGGGTTTTAAGTGATTTTAATGTATTTTATTGTATTTTATATTTTTGTTGCTGTGAGCCGCCCTGAATCTCTGGAGAAGGACGAGGTAAAAATGTAAATAAATAAATAAATAAATAAATGCTACTCCCCACAGGTGAGCAGGAAGGTCATGCCTTTGATTTGCTTCTCTTCCTCCCCAGGAGGATCATGGTGAGAATGAATGAGGTATCAATTAACGAAACAGAGCTGAAAGTACATATGTTAAAATAAATTAAAAGACATTAACTAGTTTAACATAAAAAATTAATCTAAAAGGATGAATTTACAAAAAGTGAAGTTGGAGGTAAGGGCCACGGTATGCCCTACCTGAGCCTTTGGCAGTTTGAAAGAGCTGAGAAGCCCAGAGGGCCCTGTACTATTTATTCCCCATCTCCAGTAGGAGAGAGAAAAAGAGAAGGGAATTCTTGGAGCTGCTGTTGAGAAGGTCCCAGTCTGGGGTCCTCTGGTGCAAGGTCCCACACATGTGACTATACAGAGGCACTTAACTTGCCATTTCCATTGGCCAAAGTCAAGAGAACCAGAGGGGGTTGATTCCTTCTCAGTGATGCTCATAGAAGACACTAGGTAAAAACAGACGTGCAGCCAGCAGGACAGCTCTCTGGCCCACCTTGGCATGGTAAATTGCGGGCGACACAGCCCAGGCCGTGTTGGGGCACCGAACACGTGCCCACGGTCAGAGGACTGTCCTGCAGGCCACATGGTCTGGGTAGGGCCGAGAGCACAGTTCATGTCAGGGCAGATGGCCCCATTCATGCCCTGCCCCCATGACCCCACCATGATGGACAGCCATGGCAGCCAATGATGGGCAGCACAATGATGGCCGTGCCGCTAGCCTGTGATGGCCCACGTGGGCGACCCTTAGCCCAGGCTGTGATCTTGGGAGATTTTCCAAGGACACAGCCCAGGATAGCCACCCACCAGTACTGGGCAGAAGTGGGCCAACATCTGGCAGCACCACAACAGGGCTTAAAAGTGGGTCTAAGCAGATCACTCACACGTCAATTTTTGCTCACTGCCGCATGCTGTTCATGCTCTGGGTGGGTACATTGTTAAACCACAATCCAGGAGCGTAAGGATTGTATAACTAGAATGGTCTCTGATATATACCAAGTAATATTCATTCATTTGTTGAGCCCCTTTATTACTGTAACACAATCAATATGATTTCAGTAGGCGTTATGCGATTAGAAATATGCACGAACCCTATCATGCACTCCATTTGCATTCCTGTCTCTCACTGATAGTAAAGAGAATTGTACATATGGATTATGAGCCTTTAATTTCTATGTACTCTACCTAGGGTTCTAGATGAACCCATCAATGAGCTATCTTGGAAATACTAAATAAGTCAAGAACTGGGTAAAAATAGGTTCAACTCCTAAAGTTAAATGAGTAACTACACCATTGTAACTAAGCCAAGCGTGTGCACCTGAGACCTCATGAGTTTGTGTATGTATCCTTGTCTCTTCCTCTCCCTCCTCTGCCCACCCCCACCCCCCGGTCTCTCTTAGATTGTAAGCCTGCTGGAGCAGGGACCGTGTCTCTTTTTTACAACTGTAAAGTGCCAGGTACATTGCTGGTGCTATATAAATGCTTAATAATAATAATTAATAATAAGAATCCTTAGATGCAATTGATTCACACTTTACCCATGGATAAAGATGTTGGGTGGTTGTTCAGTCTCTCTCTGAATTAATACTTATGTAGAAATAGCGGCCTTGTATTATGCAAAATTTATTTTTGTGCTTATATTATACATATTCTGTTTAAGAAAACAGAGTTGTTACAGAGACCTGGTGGGATAGCTCTAATGGCTAAAATGTCAATATTGAGGTGTATGGCTTGCTTTGGAATGACAGGTTAAAAGAAAAAATAAGGGTTTTAGCACTTGCCACTTTAACATTGTACTTGCACTGAGGTCCAGGATGTGGGGTGGTTCAAGTGAGAGTATCTGGGTGAAAACTGGATAGGAAAACAATTGAAGAGATGTCACAATGGGCATTTATTATAGGGTAATTTCAGACGTTACGATACCACGGTCAACTACAGTGAACCCCCTGTGGTGGCCGCGGTAGCGTCTGTAGTGCGTTCCGCCAGATGTTCACCACGGTGAACACCTGGCGGGAAACACATTGACCATGGTTCTGGACCTCCGGCCGCCCAGAACCGTGGTTAGCTGGACCACGGTCCAGAATTGGCGGAAAGTAACGTCTCTTACCTCCACCGATCCCAGACCGTGGCCCGGACCCCAATGCGGGATCAGGCACAGCAGCTGGATTGGCTGCTGCAGCTGCCCATCTCCCGGAGGGCGGGCGGCCAGGTGAGTGTGGGGGGGCGGGGTTGTGTGGCTGCACGTTGTGTGGCTGCACGGCGCACAACACGTCACGCCGCGCAGCCCCTCCCCCACCCTGATCCCCTGTAGGAATCAGCTGGCATGCCTAAAGGACAGCCAGACTGATTCCTGACCGGGATCCAAAACAGATCCCGGTGGGAGGTTGGACATGCCTGGTGCATGTCTGAAATTACCCATAGAATACTGGAGTGTGTAAAGTAGGTGGATGAGGCATTTTTTGATAAGGTGACTAAGATTTGAATGCCAGCCCTCATCGCTAATAGGGGACTTAAATTATCCTGATATTTGTTGAATGACTAATACAGCAAAATGTAGACTGTCCCAGACTTTTTTGGTATGGGTTGAGGATAACTTTCTCTTTCAAGAGGTTGAAGAAACGCCCAAGGGCTATTTTGAATTTGATTATTTCCAATAATGAATAACTAGTTGAGAATGGGAAGGTAATCACGTAATGATAGTTTGTGATCCTAACGAAAGGGAAGAGAGAGTGTAGATGTAACAGTGTCCGGCCCTCCTGGGTGAAGTGCCCACAGGACCCTCATCCAAACATGTGGATTAAACACCGCTTTGCTTTATTTACAGTTCGTGCCACACACCACAAGCATATCTACAAAGTCTTATACAGGTCCCTTAGCCAGGCAAGACCCCCGGCTATGCCTGGGTTTCAGCCCCTCTGTGTCCCCAATGCACAAGGTCCTTTCCCAAGGCCTTCACCTCAGCCCAGCAAGGACAGGAGGTGAAACAACTCCCCCTTGTCGGCTTCCCACCTTGTCTCCAGTAACACCAGGGGATCGCATTTCAGCTCATGCTGGGCCCCTCTGGCTGGCAAGGTCTCTTTGTCCTCAGGTCTCTTGCAGCACATTACTCTCCAGCAGTTCTGGCTTCACAGTCTCCAACAGCAGCCTTGAAGCTCACTAGGCTCTTGGTTCCTTCACCCAGGCCCAGCTTCTGCTTCTCTAGCAGCTCCTCCCCCTAGCAGCATCCTTCAGCAGCTCTAGCTTGTTCTCAGCTCATTTACACCACACGTTTGTCCAGCTGCCCTTAATCAGAAGCGATCTTGTCTCTGGGGCGCCATCTTGTTTCTCTTAAAGGGCCTGCAACACTGCCCTACTACACCCTACTATAATAGCAAAGTTTTTTTTTTTTTAAAACAACTTCGACATACTCAGAGTTAGTAGGTAAGATCTAATGGAGAGAAAAGTTAAAGAAAAAGAAGTACTGTCAGGTTGGACGTTTCTGAAAGAAGTAATAATGAAAGCACAAATGCAAACAATACCACAAATACCACAAAAGCACAAATGCAAACAAATGCAAAGGATGGGAAGTATTGCAGAGGACCAAAGTAGCTCCAGATCTTTTTAAGGACCTGAAAACCAAGAGGCAAACACCGAGAAAGGGGGAAAGGGGACAAGTCACAAAGGATGAGTATACAAAAATAGCACAAGTGCATTGGGACAAAATCAGAAACGCAAAGGCACAACATGAGCTACAACTAGTGAGGGAAATTAGAAACAAGAATTATTTACGTAATTATTATTATTATTATTAATAATAAATAATAAATCAATTTAAAAACAATTTTAAAAGGGAAGGTAACGAGAGAGGGGAAAAAACATTAAGGGGAGCCAGCAGTAGGTCCTAAAAGTACATGGAGAAATCAATAAGTCTTCAAGTGCTTTTGAAGTGTGAGAAGGTGGACCTGAGACAAACATTTGAAGAAAGGGAGTTCCACAGGGAGTTCCACAGCAAAGGCCTGATCACCCACTGACTTAAGGCACGATGGCGGAATCCTCAAACTACGGGTAGATTCTGGGCGCAGATAACCACCAGGACCAGGCTTCAGGAGCAGATCTCAAATAAAGCCAGGGTGTATACCATGCAGGGCCCTGAGAACCAGCAGCGCAACCTTAAATTCGATCTGCCACTCTACAGGCAGACAATGCATAGAACGCAGGGTGGGCATAACATTATCACGGCTGCCAAAACCGGGAAGCAGCTGTGCTGCTGCATTCTGAATAAGCTGCAAGCGATGGAAAAGCACTGGTGGCAGCCCATAAAAGAAGAAATTACAAAAATCAAGCCTTGAGCTTACCAGGTCATAAATCACTGTGGCAAGGTCAGCCTGGGATAAATAAGGACACTCCTTACACAAACTGCATACCTGAAAAAAGCATCTCCGAACCACATCCGATACCTGAGTTTTCATTGACAGAGTGTGGTGGAAAATGACGCCCAAGTTCTTTGTAAATATGTTAGAAGCAAAAGAAAGGCAAAGGAAACAGCAGATCTATATAATATTAAAATAATGCATCATCTAACATGACATAAAATTATGAAACTCTCACCCATCACGTACAAGTAAACCAACTCCATTCCTCCCACGTACTCCCACTCTCCCATGATCTCTCTTGCTGAGAGGTAATGGCAGTTCACTACCCACCCCACCCTAAACCAACACTCACAGTCCCCCATATCAAATACCCATGAATACATTAAAATGAAACAATTACAAAATTAATGGAAAACAGAATAGAAAAGAGGATTCTGAGGGAAGTCTTCCACTCAGCAAGAATCACTACCGTAAGACGTCTGGCCCTACATAATGCTGAACGGACAGTGACCTTAGACCAACTGCCTACTGACTCTGCAACCTTCTTTACACCTGAGAGTGGGAAGACACAATATGCATCCTAGGATCCTGGAAGAGCCAGCTAAAGACATCTTTGACCCAATTGCTATTTTATTTGAGAATGCATGGAAAACTGGTGAAGTCTCGGAACTGGAGAAGAGCAAACATAGTGCCTATCTTTTTTTAAAAAAGTATAAAAGGAAGATCCAGGGAATTCTAGACCAGTTAGTCTGACTTCAGTCCTTGGAAAAATACAACAGAAAATAGTAAAAAAAGACAATGGGGTGATTACTAGTAGCCGATATGGATTTGTTAAGAATAAATCATGCCAGACCAGCCTTACATCTTTCTTTTATAAAGTTACCAGTTTTGCAGATAAGGGGAAACGCAGTCAACAACATAATATATATCGACTTCAGCAAGGTTTCTGATTAAGTCCCACATGACATTCTCCTAAGCAAGATGGATAAATGTGATCTATAAAGAACTATTATAAGGTGGGTATAGAAGTGGTTGAAAAATTACATTCAAGAGCATAATTAATGGTTTGTCTTCGAACTGAGAAGTGTTAAGTAGGTTTCCACAAGGATCAGTCCTGGGTCCAGTGCTGTTCCATATCTTCATCAATTACTTAGATGAAGGCATGGACAGTACACTTATATAATTTGCTGATGATACATAGATGGGGGAAACTCTAAACTTCTTAGAGAATAAGGTTAAAATTCAAAATGACTTTGATAAATTGAAGATCTGGGCTGGAAACATCTGAATGAAATTCAACAAGGGCAAGTGTAAAAGTATTTCACATAAAAGAAAAACCGTTACCTCATGGGAGCACAGATTTTGGAGTTATAGGTTAGCCAGCAGTACTACTGAAAAGGATTTGGCCCTTTTCACACAGACACTCTAACACTGATAAAATGGGTGTTACATTTTATTATACATGTTTCAGGGCACCCATAGAGCACACCTGCAGCCCTACAACATGTATAATAAAATGTAACACCTTTATCAATGTCTGTGTGAAAAGGGCCATAGTGGATCACAAACTACACGAGTCAACAAGGTGATGCTGTTGACATTTTTGGGATGTTAACAGACATGATGGTGGCCCACTGTGGCCCAGGACCCACCGACATGTGTTCACGCACTGCCAGTTGTGGGCCTGCTTCTGTCCCGGGATGGACAGACCTTGGACTCATCCTTGACACCCATCCTGAGCCAAGGGCTGCCCACGCGGGTCAAAACAGGCCATAGTGGGTCAACACATTTGTTTGGCCCAAACATGTGGATGGGCGGCTCTTCCCCCACCCCTTCCCAGTGCCCCGCCCCCTGCCATGATGGACAGCCATGAGACCGACCGGTGGCCACCCCCTGTGATATAAATTATCACAGGGGGTGGCCACCGGTCGGTCTCATGGCTGTCCATCATGGCAGGGGGCGGGGCACTGGGAAGGGGTGGGGGAAGAGCTGCCCATCCACATGTTTGTTGTGCTCCCCACCCTCCTGTATGGGTGGCGGGATGGCTCTCCAGCCATGGACGTGTGTTTGGTACCCCTACCTGACCCGGGGAGAGGTGGCTGCTGTTTCCTACTCTGGGCCAGGGAGCTGCCGCACCACCTGCATGTCTGTTTTTACCCATAGAAGCATCAGACATAGGAAGACATGATACCATTATACCAGATCTCTCTTGGAGTGCTATGTTCAGTCTGGGGCTCCAGTTTCAAGGAAGATGTTGACAAACTTGAAAGGATTCAGACTAGATCAATGAAGATCCCGTGAGGAAAGCCTAATGGCACTGGATTTATTTAGCCTAGAGAAAAGAAGATTAAGAGGGGCGGGGTGATATATAGACAGTTTCCAAATGTTTAAAAGGATGCAATAAAGAAGATGGAGAACATTTGTTCTTCATTGTCACTGAAGACCGGACAAGAAGCAATGGTCTCAAATGGCAGAAAGGTCAGCTTGGGTTAAATATTAGGGGAAAGTTCCTATAACTGCTAGAACAGTTCAGCAGTGGAACAAGCTGCCTAGAGAAGTTGTTACAGAATCTTCTTTTCTGGAGGTTTTCAAGAAAAGACTGAACAGGCACCTTCAGGGATGTTTTGGGTACACGGTCTCGTGCCTCAGGGCAGGGGTTTGGGTGAGATGACCCCCGAGGTTCCTTCCAGTCTACACATCTAGGATTCTATATTTTTTCTTGGCCTTTTCATTTGTTTTCCTTACTTACGTCAGAGGTGAATATAAATACAAAATAAATGCAAACTGTCTTCCACCAAAAGTACTATCTGTGTTGTTATTATTTTAACATAATTCTTATCTTAAATCCTGCAGGCCATCTGGCATAAAATACTGTATTCTGACCTGTTAAAATAAGTAACAGCTGTGATAATCTCTCCTGATTTATTGTATGCTTTAAAACATTGCACTGCATATCTTGGCTACACATATAAAATAAATGAAACCATTATCATCCTGTACTATCTGGGAAATGATGACTGTTTAGCCAATATTTAATAGACCCCAGTGGAAATGTAACACAGTAGTTTGAGTTTCAACAACATTCAGCAACATTTCATTTTTTACATGAAGTTAAACTCTCTGCTTCACCTAAATTTTACTGACAAATTACACCCACTGCGTACACATCCGTCTTGATAGAACAGAATGCAATACATATTTTCCTATTACTGTATTTCAGGACATAGCATTCCTTCAAAGAGATTATGGTTCCCAAAATTCAAACTTTATATTACTAGACCTCAAACAATCTGCCCATAGAACCAGTGGTCTTTAATTGCACTGACCACAAAAGAAAGAATCCAATTGGAGTTCTCTCAAAGTGAACTGACCATATGGTGCCCAAAGAGAAACATTCCAGTTTCTTTAAGCAAGAAGGAGTCTAAAAATTAACATGAAACTGCTGTTTTCCCCTCACCCCCCCACACATATAGGATTTATCATTTGGCCTAACTGCATCTGTGGCCAATAACTATAGCGACAGCCATAAAATACATCTGTGTTAAGGTCACTCTACTACCTTCACTTTGTAAATAATTGCTAGAAAGAGCAATCCTGCAATGCTACAAGAGACACAACAGGTGGCAGTAAAGATGGTGAGATGCAGAGCTAAAGTACAAGGAAGTGATACATTTTGCTTTCACATTGAAGACAGAGAAGGGAAGAGCACCTGAAACCAGAGCTGCTCTGAAATTTTAAAATCAAAACAAAGTTGTAATGAAAAATTTGAAAAGTCATGCCATTTTCAATGAAATCTCACTGACATTTAATCAGAAAAGCATCAAAATAATTGACACAGTTGAAAAGTCAACATTGTGTGTGCCCATTCCATGTCCAAGTTTTGACATTTTCTCAGAAACAACATTTCTGCACATTTTTGTTGTTTCAAAAACAGTGTTGAAGTTTTTTTTACAAGATGAAGTTGCTCTGTTTAGCCAGCTGTCCCTAACTGTATACTAACGCGCTCCTCTTGGACTCGCTTTACTCTTTGGGCTTCCGCGGCTCTGTCCTTGACTGGTTCTCCTCCTACCTCTCTGACCGCTCCTTTAATGTCTCCCTCCCTGAGTCGACCTCCCCCTCCCTTCCCCTTTCTGTTGGGGTCCCCCAAGGTTCTGTCCTTGGCCCTCTCCTCTTCTCTATCTACACCCTGTCCCTTGGCAAAATTATTGCCTCCCACGGATTCCAATACCATCTCTACGCTGATGACACCCAACTCTATCTCTCTACCCCCTCTCTCTCTTCATCTATCCGCTCACGCCTCGTCGACTGCCTCTCTGATATCTCCGCCTGGATGTCCCGACGTCAACTCAAGCTCAACATGGCCAAGACCGAACTCCTCATCTTTCCTCCCTCCCCTTCCTCTCCCTCTAACCTGACCATCTGCATCGATGGGGTCACCATCCATCCTGTTCTCCAAGCCCGTAGCTTGGGCTTCATCTTTGACACGCACCTCTCTTTTAAACCTTACATTGAGTCTGTGGCCAAATCCTGCCGATTCGCTCTCCACAACATTGCCCGCATTCGCCCCTTTCTCTCTATCTCCTCGGCCAAAATCCTTGTTCATGCCATGGTTATCTCTCGCCTCGACTACTGCAACCTCCTACTTGCTGGCCTCCCTCGCTCTCACCTGTCCCCCCTTATCGCAATCCAAAACTCCGCCGCCAAGGTCATTCACTCTGCCCGTCGCTTCGACCATGTGCAGCCTCTCCTCCTCTCCCTTCACTGGCTCCCCCTTCCTGAACGTATCCTGTTTAAACTCCTGGTTTTCACGTTCAAATCGCTCCATGACCAAGCTCCCCCTTACCTCTCGGACCTAATTTCCCTACGCACTCCTGCACGCGCTCTCTGCTCTTCCTTTGTCCCGTCCCTCACTCTCCCTAGTTTCTCCTGCTCGCCTAACCACCTTCGACCCTTCTCCCTCGCTGCCCCCCATGCCTGGAACTCCCTCCCTGCCCACATCCACCATGTCTAATTCTATGTTCTGTACAGCACCAGGTCACACGACTGGCGCTATATAAATGTTTATAATAAATAATAATAATAATAATAATAACTGCTGCTGTCTTACTACAATTGTTTACAGGTAATAAATATTAAAACGGGACAGACACTTGGAGACGGGAGAAGTGGGCTGTTGAAGTTTTAGTAGTTAATTTGTATTGAACTTGTTAAAAGTAATAAGCAGAAGAATTGCTTGAGTAGCAGGTCTGTGCTCTCAGCATGGCATGTGGCCTCAGGGGACATCAGGAGGAATTCTCTAGAATTCTGGGAGTCAGACTCATTAATCATCAGTGTGGAGATTTAACCTCTGTAATGCATAAAACACAGGAGATGTTGGCTTGCTTATATATATTTAGCATTCTACACTTTTGTAAATCCTGTGAAATATTAACCTGTGGTATTTGTCTTCTGTATTGGCATGGTGTACAACACCAGGTGAATACAGAAAACTGGTATCAGTTTTAAATCTCTTCTATACAATTAAAATATTCCTTCCTGACCGGAGAGGACTGAAAAGAAAGTTCACCCAAATACTTGTGTGCAACAGTCTCTTCTCTCCTCTGTACCTGTAGAATTCAATAATTACTAAAGAGCATTAGCGTCATTCCGAGGCTTTTGACACGGTGGAAAGCAAATGTTTGCTTGTACAAAGTGGCAATCTTTCTTTACTGCTCAGAGGATGTAACAGGGAGAAGAGCTTCATTACTTCTTTGTTTTTGGACTCCACTTTGTTTTAAACAAAGTGTGACAAAGACAGGAACATGAACAATCAAATGGGGAAAGAGAAATGGACTGAAATGAGCCCATGTATATAAGAGATACAACAAACTAGGACTTTGAAAGTTCAGCTCCTACCTACAAAAGGTGAATTTAGGGCAAAACCCCCTCAACATTAAAGAAAAGTGGCCAATAGCAGACCATTCTCTATGAGAGGTGAATAGTAATTTCACTCCTGAAAATTACCACCATGATTTGAAAAAGCCCAGGTGTGCTGGCCTTCAGGGAACACTTTGAAGATTATCTAATTTTTCTCTTGGGTCTGTGTTTAGGTAAGGGATTGCTTGTGTATTTCTGGTTTTATTGTTTACTTGATTGATTGTTTTTTAATCTATGGAAAATGTGCCTAGAGTTGGAACAATACAAATCTAGATGAATATGGGTGCCTGATAGCAATGATAGTGGCCCAGTCCAAGAGAAAAACTGAGGCTCTTTTCGCACGGTGAGGGGATGGGTGGGCAGTGCATGGAGGGCACACTGGTTTGCTCCATGTGTGAGTGATACGTGGAGCGCACATGCACTCCCACCCACCACCCGCGGTGTTCCAATGGGCACCCCCCATCCCCCCCACGGCGTTTGCATGGGCACCTCCCACCCGCACACATGTGCGGGGGGGTGGGGGGTGCCCATGTAAAATGGGCCTAGAACATACTCAAAATACTTAGGTCCTGCGGTTTTGCTGTTTAGGTACATGAGTGGACAATTAGGTTGCCATTCATACTGAATTTCACAGGGGAGCTCTGATTTCTTTTCTATTTTTAAATATACCCCTATATCCTATTGCATAAGCAAGTTTAAACATGCAACAAAAATAATTTAATTCATACAGAAGGAAAATATCTTGCATGCAACATGACTGATCTGGTTTTGTGACACTTTTCTGTCCCACAGGACTGGACTGTAAGGTAGTAATCTGAGGTAAGAAAGTGGGAGAAAGAAACATGTGTCAACCCAAAAGAGCAAAAGGATAAGGGAAGTCTGTATACTAAAGAAAGGGGAGAAAGAGATGCCATACACTAGAGGGGAGAGATGTAGGAGAACTGAAGAGGGGCAAGGGAGATGGAAGAAAACCAGGAGTAAAGATTTTTAAAAACAAGGGTGGTGCTTCCCAAACTAAATCCCATGACAAATTGATAACACAGAAGTTGGTAAATCAACAAAACAGAAGGTTGGTAAATATCACCTGGAATTTTGGGTGGTCTGACTCAGTTCCCGATAGGACAACCAATAAGCCACTTGAAATAGTGGGTATTACCCGCAGGTAGCAAATCTACTTCCTATTTTGGCTATAAATTCAGAGCCCTAAGTGAGGTCCAGGTCATGCAATATATGGATGGGGGCCACAATCCCAACCAATATTTGATATACTTTGCATGTCTTTGCTGCTGTTTAGTGTCATTGGATTATGTTTATGTTTCAAAATTGGATCACACAGGCTAAGCAGAACAAGCTAAAAAGGTATAAGACAGAGCAGTGAATGAACAAACTGTAGTAACACAAATGATGATGAAAACGATGAAGGCATCAGAGGCTTACTATAAAATGCGTATGTGTGGGTGTGCATGTGTGGAAGTTGTTTGTCCATTAAAAATACTCAGGGGAAAATATCACAAGCTACTGATCTTGTATTTAAAATTCAAACAGTTTTATTCTTCCTGCAGACAAAATTGGAATACACCGCATTCTGTGCATAGTACGGCCTTATCAAATGAGCTTAAAAAGCTTTGATTGGGCCAGGCAAAATGTGAATACAATTTAACTCAATAATGTCCCCCAAATAATAAACATAAGGATTTCTGTTACCCGTTTTAATATTATTTTTAGTTTCCAATTCTTAACTCTTACTTTGGTTTTTGTACCTTTCGGAACTGCAGTATTGCCAGTCAGGATTTTCTCCTTTCCTGGTGCAGCAACACCTGCTAACGGTTCTGTTCTCAAGAGCCATCTCTTCACTTTCTCTTTTCCCTGCTCTTCGAGAGGCAGCTCTTAGGATTCAGAATTTTGGCCACCCCGTTTATACAGAGGAAATTATGATAAAAGTAGCACGTCAATATTTTGTGTCTTTCATGGACAATCAGACAAACATAGCCTTTTTGCTTGGGGTAGAGGAGTGGCAGTGTATGGTGCAGTTATGGTGTAGATTTGGTCATGAACAGCACTGTGTACTTTAAAAGAACCTTCTGTAGGAAAGATATTCCAAATAATGAGAGAGAAAGAAAGAAAGAAAGAACTATACGTAAGGTGTGTCAAGAACATCATAAATAGCTTCTGCGCTGAAAGGATGTGATCCTATTGTAAAGGTTCTAGAACAGGCACAGAACGATTTGGCAACATTCAAAATATTGGGTAAAGCCATATGAGAGGGGGCGAGCCTGATCCCCTGCCCGCCCTGGGGTGGGCGTTTGCAGCTACCATACTTTGGGCTGGCGGGGAGAGCAGGCCACACGCCAGCCACAGTGGGCTGAATGCCTGGACTTCTGCTGCATTGCAGGATTGGCCTTGCTGCCACTAGACAGCTGATGCCCAACAGCTGATTGGGAGGAAGAGGGTCCCGGAGGTAGAGCTAAACTTGGTTCCCGGTTTTATTTTGTAAGCTCTCGGGCAGGGACTGTGTCTATCTTACTCTTTGTAAAGCGCCAGGTACATCACTGGCACTATATAAATGCTAATAATAATAATAATTTTAAAAATTCATTGGGGATTCCAGATTTCCAACTTCCAAAGTTCTGAGTACCAAGGCCAGTACCCAGAAACCTCAATCAAGGAATGGAGGCACCACTGCGCGCATGGCCAGAGTGGCTCAGATGATTTTTCTCATTCTCTTGTCTTATCAGGTGATAGGCAGGGAACAAACTTCAGTTTATTTGGTGCAGCCCTACCTCGAAGTGTACACACTTCTCCCACCCACCCAACAGCTGATTGGGGGAGAGGGCCCTGGAGGAGTGGATGTGTTCCTCCCACCTGCCCAACGGCTGATGGGGGAGGGGGGGAAAGGATGGAGGTCCTGAAGGACACATGCTCCTCCAGACCCGATCCTCAGACCCCCGCCTCGCAGCAGGGCAGCACAGGGACCGGCCACAGAAGAGACCGGCCATTAACCTACTTTGGGCAATGTTACTATGCATTGCCTCCCTGGCCTTCTCCAGTGGACACATCGCATGTCCAGGGCTGGGCCATCATTTGTGGGACCATGTGTGAAGTCTTGGTGCGGGGCCTAATTTGCATAATTTGTCCTCATACCTTGGCTGCCACCCCCCAGGTATGGGGCCCAGGCTGACGCGGGGCCATGTGCGACCGTACATGTTGTACATGCCTAGGGCTGGCCCTGCGCATGTCAGATGGCTCTCCGCCCAAACATCTGGCAGCCACTGGCCATACGATTAACATCGCGTGTTAACGTTGCCCAAAGTGGGATAGCGCCCTCTGTACCTGTGACAGAGTGGTGCCACAATAAGGTGCTATACCATTAAGAAGGCAAGCAAGATGACGCCTAGAAGAGAGACAGCACCTAAAATGGCAGCCATAGGAAGTGGCTAAGTTTGGAGCAGCATGACTTGGGCTATAAGAGAAGAGGCCAGCCCAGGAAGAGAACAGTCTGCTCCTGGTCACGGAGGAGAACACATCTGGAAGGTCCTGAGTTGGAAGGCCACTAAGGACACTACCTGGAGGCTTGAAGAGCCTGGACGTGAATTAGAATAGCCTGCCAGTGGGCTGTTGCCTGGCTAGGCTTGGGCCGCAAGAAGAAGGCTTGTATACACTGAGTGCTCTACTGAGACTGGCCAGAGGTTTGCTGCCTGGCTATGCAAATAAACTGTGGTTATGCTAATTCCCTAAAGTGACCCTGTGATTCTGGCCTAATCCTGCAAACACTTACCCCATGGTGAAGTGGGGCCCTGCTACAGTGGCTTCACCCATTCTTTCTGTGTTAGAAATCAAGTAAGTGCACTTGTTTCCATCTCTTCCTCAATATGTACCTAACAGCTACTAGATGACAGTGGATCAGGTTGCAACTGCAGTAAGCATTCACCCCAAACATGTCAGTGAACATTAGCATTAGAGCCATTTACCCAGAACATCAGCATTCTCCCTTTCACTCTTCTACTGCATACATTTCACCCTACCCTCATCAATTCAGTGTCATTTCCAACTGTGGACCAGCACTGATATCTCACTTCCATTTCATAACTACAACTCAATTCTTCCTTCGCACGTAGTTGATCCTCCGAACCACAAAGCATACCTGCTAGGGGGAATGAGTTTTCACAAATTTTGGAGGACAAGACCAACAAAATATGATGGTCTCAGCCTTTTTTTTTATTCTTAGCCTTTTAAAAGTTATTATTATTTAAAAAAAGAAAAACTATTACCACTCCTTCCCAGCAGGTGGGCAAACCCTAATAATATATATGCATGTGTACATATACATATATATGCTATGCTCATGGGGATAGTATTCACTGGTAATGCAAAAAACCCCAAAGAAGTAGTGGGGGGCTCATTTCTGAGCACTTCAGAACATGTTATTTATAGCCCATTCCAGCCGGGTGCTCAATATTTGACTGCATATGCTCCTAGCTTGCACTAAAGCACATTCTTATTTCAAAATTAATCACCCAGTTCTAAATTACTGGTGAGTCTTTGGGTATTTTCAGACGTTACGATCCCACGCTCAACCATGGTGAATTCCCACATGGTGAGCAAGGGACCGTAACATCTGTTGGCCTGACAAGAGAGTCCCACTAGATGTTCACCACCGTGAATCATGGGCGAGAATCTCTTTGACCACGCAAAGGGCTGTCCTGCTCGGACCATCGCCATTTGCGTGGTCAAAGAGATTCCCGCCCGTGATTCATGGGGATGAACACCCGGCAGGAAGCTCGCGTTCGGGCCAACAGACATGACGTTCCCACGCACAACCATGGGGAATTCATCGGGGTTGAGCGTGGAAACGTCATGTCTGTCCCCTGACCACGGCCCGGAATCAGCGGCTGTGCCCACCACTGATTCCGGGCTGTGGTCAATGCCCCGGGGGGCGGGCAGGCATTGCAGCTGCATTGGCCACGGCGACCACCCGTCTCCCAGAGGGCAGGCAGCCTAGGGAGCGTGGGGAGGTGCAGCTGTGCAGCCGTACGTTGAGCTGCGCAGCCCCGCCCCCTCCCCTGATTCCCCGCCTGGATCAGCCGGCACGTCTATTGGCCGTGCCGTTTTGATCCTGGCGGGGGATCAATAGGTGATTCGGTGATGGGGCCAATATTGGCCCCGTCACGTCTGAAAATACCCTTTGAAAGAGTACAAACTTCAGCAGCTATGGCTGTTTATGGCCAGAGGCTATCTATGGTAAGACCCAGACAAGGTGTTGACTGTAAGACTAAATTTACTGTGCACTGAATAGTAAATCGCAATTTCCTCTTGATTAGTTTTGGATGCAACTGAATAAGTGGTGGAGCAGAGTATTTCCATTCAGCTCTCTGTTCTCCCAATTTGCTGAGACATTTGCTTCCTTCCTCTTACTGTTGTTTGGACTTCACATGCCATTGAGATATTGCTTTTGTTTTTCAGACTTTCAACAAGGTCAGGGTAACTTCTTCCCTACAGAAATCCTTCTTGATTCACTTTCAAGCAAAAAGCATGTGGCCTAACTAACCAACAAATAATCATGGAGAAAAGTCATTAACAGTGCAAGATATTCCCTCTGCTCATCCAGATGTTAACATTATATTAAATAGTACTATAATGGTTCCATTGGACAGTCATTTTCATTGTCCCTTCCAACAATACAGGGTGTGTGTAAGGACTGCAATTGTACCTTCCACTGTACAGTAACGTTAAGCTCTTGCACAGTTTTCTCCCCACCTTGCAGTAGGCTACAATCTGGCCCTTTGTTTTTATTACCAATTTCCTACAATTGGACCCAGTGGTATCTCATAGCCCCTGTTGACACATCACTACTGAACTGAACAAATCAATTGCCACACTAGTCTTGTTAGCTTAATGGATGCCTATCAACAGAGTAGCTTTGATGGCTACACATGCTAATCAATTGTATTTTGAAAGAACTAAATAAACCTTAATCTGAGTAAAGGAAGTAAATTTACGAGCTCAGATCTCCCTTTTGGTGGGTGTAGCAAACATTTTCATAGGAGTGTAAGAGATGGCAAGTTGACTACTGCTTTCCCAGGCATGCAACTGGTAAATGTTAAATCACCAAGGAAGCAGTAATTCTGAATGAAGCCTATTAAAGCTGGGTCTACGGGTGGATCAACTGAAATCGATTAATAGGCTTCAGTTTAAAAAAGTGGTCCAACAAAAAATCTGGGATGTATCAACGCAGGAAGATTTAGTGCTGAATAGAGAATCCAAAATTGCTCCGTATTCATCAGGCTTTAAATTAGACTAGCAATTTGAATTATACTTATACATATTGTCACCTTATTTAAGAATAGCTTTCCTCAAATTGATTGTCTTTATTTTATTCTAAGATTTTAACTAGCAGATAGAATAAAATTCCTCATAATAAGAGGATATATTCTTGCAACATGGAAGAAGTTGAAAATATACATCATTACCTCTTAAGATGCCTGCTATACTCTGAGCTTAGGGACATTTGGATTTATTTTCATTACCCTTTCCAGTTTTTTTTTATCTTGGTCACAGTCCGTGCAATTGTATTTTCTTTTAGGATGTAAATCCAAACACATTATACACTTGATGTAAACGCGTATAAAATTAGACAGACTCTAGGATAATGGCCCTTTTTCACATGGGCCATGGTGGGTGGGGGGATGAGTGTGCGGCTGTTCCCACTGGCACAAACCCATCTCCATGCACGGAGCAACTAGCATTGGCACCTGTTGCTCCCTGCGTGGATGTGGGTGGAGATGGGTGGAGCATGGGAGCATGCATGCACACCCACCCGCCCGCGGTGTTCCCATGGGCGCCCACCCATCCCCCGCACCCGGCTGCAGCGTTCACACAGGTGCCCCCACCCGCACACATACGTGTGAGGGTGTGCCCATGTGAAAATATCCAATGTGATATTTTTACACCTTGGAATTTTGTTATCTTAATATGTTGTTTTTAAACTGTTTACAATTGCGAGGGTCGCATGACTAACAATAAATTGAATTGATGATGATAATGCTGATTGGTGATGGTGATGAATTCTGAATGGCCTTGACTTTGCACTTGAGATTTGTCTGCTAATTTCATTGGACTAGATTGTTATGCTTTTAATCAAACTAAATCATGCCTTACTCATCCAGATAGTCCATTGATTTCACCACTGAGGTGATTTCAGTAGGATTATTTGAGGAGTAAAGTACTATTCCATATTAATAAGGTTGGCAGAATCTAACGCATTGTTTTGTACAGTCTATGCAGTACATCAGTGCTGTTTACACTTATATAAACAGCTATTGATCAAAGAAGCTATTTTAACAGTTACCAGCAACATCTGGAAAAATAAATTGCTTACTTGAGGCAAAAAACAAGTGATCGTATGCAGAGCTGTAAGAATCCACTCACCTGATTACCTTCAGAAAGTATCTGGGGCCCCTACCCCATTTCAAGTTCCAGCCTGACAAGTAGTCTTTTATGCCTTATATATATATATATATATATTTAAAAACTGATCATATGTCAGTAGCTTTTATCGTACAATAATGCAAAGACTGCTGCCAAGATGTTTGAAACCTTCTTCAAAATTACTGTTAGATGATGACTGGTTTTTCTGACCCAGAAGTTCATAAAATATCATTAAGATGTTGATAAAAACTAGCCTTTGACATGTAAATTATAGCTGGATTGGATTCTTTGTGAATCTTTATTCAAGCACAGTACTGCTTTTATAAAGCAGTCAAATAATAGTTCCTCAAGGAATGTGGGCAATACTTGCTTCTCCCACATGGGGTGCTGTGACTGCTTCATATGCCAGGGGAGGAGCTAAAGCCGGGGTTCCCAAACTATGTGTCAGGACCCCAAATGAGGCCATGCCATCTGAGGATGCATTTTTTTTTAAAACTGTCTAGGTTCATAAGATTATATTTGAGTCTCAAAATGGGGTCTCACAGACAAAACATTTGAGAATGTTGGAGCGAAACATCAAACATGCTTATTAATAAAGACTGTAAGGAGAGACAATTAAGAAATTAACATGAGTTCTTGGCATTTCAATCTGCACTTAGGGCTTCTCCCACTTGCAGTAGCTCAAGGTTATCAACCTCTAACACGGTATTAACTGAAATATTATTGACCAATTCTTTATTCATTTTAGCACTTGCATGCTAATAACACACAAAAACAAGAGACTTTTACATTAGTGTAATCTTTGTCAGACATCAATAGATCTGACACTAATGAGTGTTAACACCAAAACAAGAAATGCCCACAGTTATGGGAGGGGGAGAGAGACACTGAAAGAGCCACTTGTCAAGCACAGCACATCAAGTCACCCCTCCTCTTCATTTTCTCCATACCCCGCCCATAATTCTCCTCTCCCCAACCCCAAGCTTTACCTGGGTATCCCTTATTAAACTGAACATGCATCGGATGCAAACATGTTTGACTGAATCTGTGTTCTGCCTGGAGTGTTGTTGTTTTTTTTTTTAAATGGTATCATTTCACAACAAATAATCCTGCTCAGTCTGCACTTTTGCTATGATGAGCAGACAAATAGAGCTGTTTCTCTGTGACAGCAGAAGCTAGCAAATCAGAAACAATTACAACCTGATTCTACAGACTACATCAGCACAGTGATGGTGATGTTCTACATCCTCAGCTCCTCCATCTAAGACAAAAAAAGAAAGAAAAACCTGTGTGGTGCTTGCCTCTGGCTTTCAACTGCCTGCAGAATTCCTGATCAAAGTAATAAAGGATAATATATATTGACATGCCCCAGTAGTGCCCTATGAAATTACTACTATTTCCAATCAAATGATATGAGCTGGTTGAAATCTGTGCCAGTTCTCTAATGCTCATTCAGCAAACACAGCACTTAATATTAATAACAAGGATTGCTCTGGGTAAGGATGAGACTACAAAGAAGCAGAGGTTCACTAAATTCATTCCGCACCTGATTAAACAAAGGCACGCTGGCTTCCTGCAACTCTTCAGACACCCCTCTGGATTTTGAAAATTCCGCCACAGCGGTAGCTGAGTGTGAAGGGCTGCTAATGCTTAGTAAACCCACTGTTAAGAGAAACCTCTGCACTATAAGCAAACAAAATTAAATAAACCCCAAAGAACTACTCGAGACACACCTGTCGGTATATTTAAACAACAAGGTGTAAAAGCTTTGGAACTTTTCAATCAAGTTTGGTAAGATCTACCTGTTGCTGAAGTAATACTGCTTGCGGTGACTTGTAAAATGAACCCCCCCTATCCATGGAAAACAAGAGCAACTTCCTAGTGAGGTAATATTTGTATTTGGAAAAATCAAACTTCTGCATATAAAAGGCTGGGGAAAATCTTCCCCACTACATTAAAAATCATGTCTAAAAAAAATAAATACCTGCAGTCTTCAGCAGACAGCAGCCCAGGGCCATGGCTGATCTCTCTGTTATGCCTCTTAAGAAAGTACACCAGTGCCCAACAGGCTTTTCCTCTTTTATCCATAGTGCACACTGAGTCCCAGTGATATGTGAAAGCTGACCTGCTGGAATGAGGGGGGGAAGGGGAGGGTCAGGGAGACTAACCGTCTGGGAACATGGATGGCATAGCCTTTAACTGAACATCTGTACCCCCTTCAGACTCCCCCCCCCACACATGCAGATGGTTTAACCCAAGTACTTGGTCCTTCTAATCTCTTCACAGTCCAACAGAATGGCAAATCAGAGTAGCCAGCGGTAATCCCACTGCTCTTACTCTCCATCACATGGAGGATTTAACTCTTTCCTGCCCTTAAAGGATCTCTGGAGTTCTGTTCCCGTTTGGTTAGTACTGTGGTTAGTACAAATAGCACACAGCTGGGGTGTGTGTGTGTCTTCTTCAACAGTCTGTCAAGAGGGAAATGCACAGAAATTAATAGAGGCAGAGAGGCTATAAGGGAGGGGGGAAATCAAATGACTGAATATGGTTATGGTCAGTCTTTGTACAATGTATCCCATTCTGCCTTCAGCACTGTTGGCTTAGAAATACCTGGTTATGTGACCATTCCAAATTATACAACAAAACTAGATTCTGCTGCCAGTGGTGTGATTCTGGATTTACAAGAATATGACCCCTGATTTAGGAATGTAACTATCTACATTTTAAAAAATAAATAAATCAGAGCTGGATTGTGTCAAAAGAGATTACGCATTTCAAAGAGATCCCAACAGAACTGCCTCTTTTCATACCTGCTCATGATATTAATCAAATGAGCATACCTGCATCTGTGATCACCACCCATATAATATAGTTAGAAAGGGATCACTAGCGCAATCTAAAAAAACAGGTAGTACAGTCCAGACACAAGCACAAGAGGAACAGGTGACTATCCAATCACAAAAATGCTGTCAATTGTTTTATTATCATTGCTGTGCTGTACAGAGAAAAATAAACATTCCCACATAGCTTAAAAAGAATTCATTTTCTGCTGGCTTCTTTCCTTCCTTTTTAAAGTCATTTTTATTTTATTTTTTAAATCTTAAGTGTTCTTTATTTTTCACCTCTCATCTTTGAGATCACTAACTGCATTATGATGTGCATGGTCATAAAAAGAAAAGCAGGTGGGGAAACGAATTTAAGCAGAGGTTGAAAATATAAAATAATAATACTTCAGAAAACATAACATTCCACCCCCACCCCCCGGGTTTCATAGGGAATTAGAAAGTAGCTGCTTAATGCTTGGGTACCCACTGTTAGGTTCCCTACCTCAGTGATTATAAGCAAAAGCTGAAAGGTGCAACTTGAGTTCATAACAGGAAATGAAGCATAGCAGAGGCTCTTTGATGCATTAAGACAGCCCAAGTCAACAGAAGGTCTGGCTGTAATAGAAGCAGCAGCCTTGGAGAACATGACCTAGATAGAAACTTCAGCCTTCCAAACATCAATAAGTGGAATCAGCGGCTTATACAGCCATGGACATTTCCTAAAATACTTATAATTGCAGTACTCACAAATATGTGTAAGCTTGGGCAATGTTTACCAAAGCATTGGGTGGGGAGAGAAGAGAAAGAAGGAGAGAGAAAGACAGCCTGTGCTTTTTTAGATTTATTCAGGCATGATTTTTAAACGATCGTAAGCTTCCAAGTGGTATATTCTATACGTAGACACACATGCACATGAAACTACACAGTCTCTCTCTCTCTCTCTCTCTGGCCCTTTTCACACCGGTCATGGTGGGTGAGGGGATGGGTGGGCGGTGCATGGGGGTGCGTTCCCACGGACCGCCCCCATCTCCACACATGGAGCATCAGGCATTGGGTGGAGGTGGGGAGAGAGCGGGAGCACACACGCACCCCCACCCACCACCCACGGTGTTCTCACCCATCCCCCCTGCACCCACCATGGTGTTCGCACATGCACCCCCCCTCCACCCGCACATGTGTACAAGGAGGGACGACTGTCTGAAAAGGGCCTCTCACACACACATGCGTTCCCACGGACCCCCCACCTCCATCCATCTCCATGCACGGAGCATCGGGCACTGGCGCCCATTGCTCCATGTGTGGGTGATAGGTGGAGGTGGGGGGTGCGCAGGCACGTAGATGCACCCCCAACCCACTGTCCACAGTGTTCCCACGGATACCCACTCATCCCTCCACACCTGCCGTGGCCTTCGCACGGGCCCCCACCCACCCACACTCGTGTGCAGGGGGGGCACCCATGTGAAAAGGGCCACACACACACTTCCTTTCCTGATCCCTAGTCTAGCACAAAACGTTTCCTTCCACAGCCAGCAATTTCTCCATAAAAATAACCTTACAAATGGAAGGAAAAGGTGCTTGACATTTTATTTGCTTTAGGAAGTAATAATAATTTTTAAAGGGCTGAATATATCCTGAACCCTGTTTTCCCTTAAAATGACCTCAGACACCAAAGGAAAAATATTTGCTTTCAGTGCTTGAGCAAACCACAGTGAATTACGTTTTTGTTGTTAATGGCAAGGCTGCTATTTATCTGCAGAGAATCAAACCAGATGTTGAAAAATAATTGGGGCGGGGGGTGGGGGAGATGCGGTAGCTCAGTAAGCTTGGTTTTCACCTTTGGAAAAGACCAGCAACAAATTCTCATTGTGGTCACAAGCAAAAAGAAGTTGGATGGCCTCAGTCTGGTGCCTGTTTGTGCACATCACAAAACTAACCACCCATGTGGACATGACTGCTCAAGAGGAGCTCAAAACTAGTGGAGCAGGGAGTGCTGCAAGTCAGGGCTGAGGTGCTCTGGCGGAGCTATGTCTTCCTGAAGCTTCCACACTGTCTATCCTGGTTGAAACATCTGTTATGAGTCAGTGAGGGCTGGTGCTTAAAAATATTGGTCGGGGGAGGACACAATATATCCCCTCAACCCCCTCTCCCCCCCCCACACACACACACTCAGCCCCCAGGCCTCTCACTGGATGTTTTTAGACAACCGCCTACCCACCCCATTACCCATCCAAAACCTGGGTTGCTCCATGCGAGAGCATGGGTGGGTGGTGCATGGTCACGGGAGTGCGTCTCCACCCACGCCACATTCAAACGGGCGTCCGAGTCCCACATGGGCACATCCAGTCTAAAAACGACCTTAAAACACCCACTCGCACACACCCTTCTCCCCAACCTCCAAGAAGAAAACCAGACCTAATACTTCTGTATTGGCAGTTGTTGTTGCTGCTGCTGCTTTAGAACTCCAGTCAACCGAGTTGGATCTAAGTTAGCCCTGTGCTGCTTTGGGCAGCTTCAAGCAAGTTCAATTCTGAGCCTGCTGACAGCGCCCTAGCACAGTGCTGTGGGTAGAGCACAGAAGGTCTATAGACTAATCAGCCCTTTCTGCACTACAACAGGGGCAGGCCCTTGCTGCTGCCAACAAGCTTTCTGTGCCAGCTCGCAGCTCCCAGGCTGGTGTGCAGTTGGCAGGGAGAGCTGATCAGTCTTTAGCCCATCTCTGTAATCTACACACAGCACTGTGCTCAAAAGCAGAATGGCACTTACTAGCAGGTGCCTGAAGAAGCCTTGATCCAGCCCTGACCAGTAGGCGGCAGCGGGTCATCAGTAAGAGCAAGCTTTTCTAGAGGGGCTCAGCCCCACCACCTCTGAGGGTGCTGCATGCCCAGCCACAGCTCCAGGAACCTTTGTGTGAGGGTTCAAGACCTAGGCCATGACAGTAAGCAACATTCTTTTAAAACCAAGGGAAGGGAAGGAAATTGGACTTCTTGAAGTTTCTCTACGTGTCTTCCAGCCAGTTTTGATAAATATGTACAGTATCAGCTACAACAGTTACAATAAAGAATTTGATAATAAAGAGGGAAATGCATAGGGGGAATTAAGATAAACCTGGACTGTATGTGTTGACAATTTGCCAGCAAATCGCTCTGCTCAGAACAGGGCACAAGACACAAAGGGTGTTAACAAACGAGAAGCTAGCCCATGATAGCCCAAACCCCGGTGGGTGTCCACCTACTCATATATTAAGTGTTTGCCCCCACCAGCCATGAGATCACCACCCACCGGATGTAAGTACTTAAGTAGTGCCTTACTGGGTCAGACCAACCCTCTTATTGAGCCCAGCATCCTGTCTCTGACAGTGGCCAATTTCGGCTGCTTGGGAGAAGTACCCAGGAGATCCCAATAAGCAATCCGTTCCCTGCTGTTCACTCCCAACAGTAAGAAGTTACATTCCCTAAACCTAGTTGGCTAACAGACATTAATGAAACTTAACCTACTCTTCAGGAACTCATCCAATGCTTTTTAAACCCAGCTATGCTACTGGCCTTGGCCACATCCTCTGGCAACAAATTCCACAAGTTAATTGTGTGTTGAGTGAAAAAAATACTTTTTTTCATTTGGTTTAAATCTTCTACCTGTTAGTTTCATGGAGTGTCCCCTAGTTCTAGTACTATAAATAACCGTTCCCTATTTATTTGTTCCACACCAGTTTTATAAACTTCTATCATATCCTCCCTTAGTCATCTCTTCTCCAAGTTGAAGAGCCCTAACCTATCAACCCTCTCTTCATACAGGAGCCATCCCATACCCTTTATATTTTTGTTGCCATTTTCTGCACTTTTTCTAGTTCTACTAAATCTTCTTTGAGATGGGGCAACCAGAACGGCACATAATATTCAAGATGTGGTTGCACCACAGATTAATATAGTATATTTTCAGTTTTATTCTCTATCCTTTTCCAAATAATTCCTAACAATCTGTTTGCTTTTTTGACAACTGCCACATACTGAGCTACGGATTTCAATGTATTGTCCACAGTGACTCCAAGATCCTTTTCCCAAGTGGTGACTCCTAATTTAGAACCCGGCATTGTGTACATATAGTTTGGATTACTTTTCCCTATGTGCATCTCTTTGCACTTGTCAAAATTAAATTTATCAGCCATTTACATGACCAGTCACTCAGTCTCACAAGATCCTCCTGCAATTCTTCACAGTCTGCTCAGGTTTTAACCACCTTGAATAGCTTTGGCCGTTTCTAAATGGACTGCGGTGGGTGGGGAGATGGGTGTACGGCTGCGGTGGATGTGCGCACATTCCCACGGGCACACACCCACCTCCACCCCATGGAGCATCAGGCATTGGAGCCCCTTGGTCTGTGCGTGGGTGATGGGTGGAGATGGGTTTTGCACAGCAGCGCGCATGAACCCCCACCCATCCCTCACGGCATTCACACAGGCGCCTCCACCCATCTCCACACAGTGAAACTGCGTAGAGATGGGTGAGGGCATCTAGTGTGAAAAGGGCCTTTGTGTCATCTGCAAATTTGAACAGCTCACTCTTCATTCCCTTTTCTAGATCATTAACAAATATATGAAACAACACTTGTCCCTGGTACAGATCCCTGGGGCTTTCCACTATTTACTTCTCTCCATTGCAAAAACTGACCATAAAGTCCTACTCTTTGCTTCCTATCCTTTAACCAGTTACTGATCCATGAGAGGACATCTGATCTTATCAAATGCCTTCTGAAAATCCAGCTACACTGTATCAGCTAGCTCACCCTTACCCACATGCTTATTTACACACACAAAAATTTCAATAGATTAGTGAGGCATGGTTTCCCTTTGCTAAATCCATGTTGGCTCTTCCCCATTTTGCCGTTTATCAATATACCCACTAATTCTGTTCTTAACAACCATTTCCACCAGTTTGCCCAGCACCAGTAACAGGCTCACCAGTCTGTATTTTTCAGGATTGCCTCTGGAGCCCTTTTTAAAATACCTGCATTACATTCGCTACCCTCTGGTACAGTGGTAGATTTTAGCAATAGGTTGCAAATGACCACCAGTAGGTCTGCAAATTGATACTTGAGTTCCTTCAGAACTCCGGAGTGAATACCATCTAGTGGTGGTGAATTGTTACTATTTAGTTTGTCAGTTTGATCTAGAACCTCTTCCATAAGTTGATCTGTGACAGCTCTTCCGATTCATCACCTACAAAGAACAATTCTGGTGTGGGTATCTCCCCAACATCCTCTGCAGTGAAGACCAAAGCAAAGAATTAATTCATCTTCTCAGCCCTCTATTCTTATTAGCGCTGAAAATGGATCTAATTTTTTTCTCGATTCTCATCAAGAATCAAGCTTCTCGGCTTGATTTACATGAGAAACAAGACAAGGCCCAGTTCTTGACGCTTTCTAGACTGAGATTTTTTTCTTGATTTACTTACTGGACCTACATGTGTGCTGCATCCTGAGCTGAGTCTCGCGTCCTGCCTTTATCTATCGTCTGTCTTTCTTCTCTGTCTTCAGCAGCCACCACACTGGGGGCAAAAAAACCGAAACCTGTGTATGCACAAAATGGCTGCTGGACCGTTCTGGCCATGCGCAACCCTTCTCTAAAATGGTAGCAACTTGGGCTGAAACCAGGGGTGGGAGGGGAGGGAGTCTCATGAGAAATTCATGAGAATCGATAGGGGGACAAAAACTCAGATGTTCTTGTCCCCCCTTGAGTTCTCGCGAATTACTCAAGGGGCGGGGGGTCGCACGTGTGGGGGGCTGCACGGGGGCTGGAGGTGAGCAGGGGGCAAAGTTAAGCCCCCTGAGTACCTCCGGCCCCTGCCTGGCCTCCACGTCTAGAGGGAGGAAGGGAAAGTTTGAGTGGGGACAGGGGTGTACTTACCATCTGGAGGTCCCAACCCCCTCCTCCCCTGCGGTGCTCCGTGCGGTGCTGGGCCCATTCCCGGGCCTTCAGTTTAAAAGAAAGGGGGGGGGGGGAACACAGCTGGAGCATGATCAGAGCACTGCTCAACTCTGCATGTCCTGTGGCTGCCATCTTTGAAAAAAGCACATAGGGCTAAGCATACTCAGAAGAGCTGCTCGGCTCTGCAGCTGCCATCTTTCAAAAAGGCATGCAGAGCCAATCAGTGCTCTGAGCATGCTCCGGGGTGTGTGGGAAGGGCCCAGTGCAGCATGGAGCACTGGGGGTGGGTGGGTGTCGGGACACACCCCCTCGATAGTAAGTACACCCCTGCCCAAACTTTCCCTTCCCCCACCCAGGTGTCTGCGTCCCATCAATTATGCAGTGGGGAAGAACGCCTGCACAAGTATTAGGTTTGTCATGCTAAACCTGTGAGTAGTGGCTCAGTGGAGGCTGTACATGCTAAATGTGAGTAGAGGGCTGCACGGAGTGCTATCATCTTGTTTGTTTACACCCTTACGGTTTCTAGCAGTTATAAACATGGTGCTGGAGTAAAACTGGCTTGTTATTTGACTACAGTTTGGCCCCTTGTAATTTTTTCCTCCTTTCCAAAATATGAAAACAGACTCCACACCCCACCCCATTCCTGAATTCTTAGGTGCTGGGTTATAAAACTTGGTTAATATTCTCTCTTTTATAACCCCAACAGAAAAATCATAAACATGGATATTTTTATGCAATAAGGCCCAAGCTCTGCCCTCTGTGACACTAACATGACCACATTCACTTTAATGGGTGTAAAATGAGAGCAGTATTTGTCCCTACTTACGTGTTACAAGTAGACAACTTGCAGCTTATCTGAAAACAACATCAGCCAGCCTGTCAGACCAGCCCTGTGCACAGCTCATTCCCTCAGGTCACCATACTGAGGTCAGATCTCTGGCCAAATTTAGGGCTTCAGTGCAGTCACTGAAGAAACGCCCAGCCCTGACTCCAGTGACAGATAATAGGGATGGGAATTTCGGTTTCAGATAGAACCGAAAGTACCCGATAATGGCCATTTCAGATTAATCCAAAATTTCAGTTCTGTTTCGGATCTTTTGAATTGATTTTTGTTTAAGATTTTCAACATTGCGAGTTGTCCCAATTGACAAACTGCAATGTTAAAAATCCAAAACAAAAATCAGTGCAAAAGATCCGAAACAACCGATACCGAAATGTGAACCAAAATACATGAGAACTGAAACCAAAAGTAACTAAAACCGAAATTTCACCCAGAGTCCCACCCCTATATAAGGGTTGCCTTCCCTCCAGACCTGACCTGGATTCTTTGGATTTTCATGTGTCATCTCTGGGCAAAGCCCCAATTTCTCTGGGTTAATGGGACACCTGGATAACCCAGGGAAGGGGGGTGTATTTCAGGGGCGGAGGCAAGGCCGTATCCAGATCTGGAGTAGGGTGAAGAGGCTCTTCCACCTGCTTTCTTTCATGGTCCTGCTCTCTGTGGAGCATTAAGACATCATGGCACTCCAAAGGGGAGGAGAGAATCTCATCTTCCCCACTGCCCACATACTAAGGGTGGGCAAGCAAATTTTGCACCCTGCCTGGTACCTTTTCATGATGCTTTTGCAAGGCAGAATAGCAGCCTGCTTCAGCCCATCTGTCTCTCTGTATTTTCTTGAAATGCATGCATATTAGAATGACAACTTGCCTGTGGAATAAATATATTTACAACACTGAGAGAAAGGCAGATACATGTGCTGTGTGTGCGTGTGCATGTGTGTACATGATGGAACTGTTGACTTATGGAATTAGGTTGCCTTTGTAATCCATGCACCGAGCTACTCTCTCACATCCTTGGAGAAATTAGGATGTGAAGAAGCAAAGCTTTCTTCATTCTTGATGATTCCTAAGTAGGCCAAATCACTTTGGAAGATGGCCAGAAGTTAATTTAATATTCACTGCTGACCTGTTTTATTCCTCCGAGGTTTCAGTAAAAAGTTGGGTGAAAGCCTTTTCCTCTGTTTGTCTGAAAGTGCGCCACTGTTAATGCCATACCCTGAAGCACAGTCTGCGGCACACGCATAAATGATTTATTCAGAACTACTGCTACTTTCTTGTTCCATCAGCACATTACTGCAGAAACTTGAGAGCTGCTACTCAGGTAATATTCATCTGCATATGTTAACATCACTAACAAAATAAGGGTATGGTATCTGCTTTTATTTTACCTTCCTTTTTATCCTTTTCTAAGCTTACACATTCAGTAAAGAGGTGAGAAAAAGCAGTCTCCTAGCTTTTCTCAAGCTGGTTGCACATCACTCTGTTCGGTAGCAAACAGCAGAGTCTGCAGCCACCAGCAGTGCAGATCCAGAACGCTAGAGGTGCCACAAATACCTGTCCAAATACAAAGGTGCTACTCTTAGTATCGGAAATAGAGGAAGGGAATGAAGAAGAGTAAAATGGGGGAACATAGGAGAGGCATTTTTTCTTGAACAGATGATCCTCAAATGGGTGAAAGCAGGCAGGCTTTTTAGTGCTGTAGGCATTTTAGTCAAGTTTGCAGAACACATGCTTGTAACGTTTCATCTGTAGTAGCTATTGTGTAGCTAGGGTACCGATTGAATTAGAAGACACATCACTTAAAAAGTTGTGCAATGCATGCTTGTATGTTGTATGCACAGAGCCCCTTAGAGGGTTTTTTTGGTGGGGGGAGAGGTGGGGTGGGATGATAAGCCAGGGCAGCTGCCCAGCTCCTCAGGCCATGGGGATGGGGGTCTCATAGGCTGATATGAGTTAGGTCATATCAGCGGAGTCGTGAAACATGTAAATCTAACATACATAATACTATAATTTTGGTCACTTTCAAATGATAGAGTCGAGTGACACTTTAATTTGTCAACTGTCAATAATGGTAATGGTATGATGGTATTATTTTCTTTTATACAGATGCTTAAAAATAACTGGACCTATGATCTTTTAATTTGTAATTTATTATTTCATAATAAGTTAGATTTAATAATTGAATAATGTAATTTAGTTTTTAAAGGGTTATGTTTATCTTATGTGTGAGAGTCCCTTTCCAAGCAAAAGAGCAGTGCATGCTATCCAATGGGCAGTTGGAGAAGGGAGGAGCCCAAGCATTTAGCGTATACCTGGGCCCCCCACGAATCTAATGACAATTTTCTGCATGCAGATGGTGCTGTATACCATTAATGCATTCTCTGTCTCTCTCTGTGTATACACACACACATTACCACCATATTCTACTCTCTATTTCACAGGTATAAATCCAGAAAAATCCCATAGGCTCTTTGTGGCAGGGCTGAAGGCACAGGCTTTGGATGCCTGGCCCTTTAATGGGCACTGACTTGAGAAGGACAGGCAACCTCATAGCAGAAGGCTGTGCCTTGCAAACGCTAAACAGGTTGCGACTAAACACATAGCTGGGGCCAGCTGTGCCTGGGTGTGGCCAAGCGACCTTGAAGCCTCAAAAGCAGAGCCAGTGAGGTCAAAGGGGAGATTGGCAAGGTGAAGGACAGGAGCTGGGAAGCCCTGCCAGAGAGGGACTAAGCTAGCCTGTAGCAAGGAGGGTTACTTAGGACAAGGAGGAGGGAGACCTGTACCTGGCTAGGAGGCCCTGAATGAAAGGTACCTAGGAATGGTGTATGTCTACTGTGAATACATATGGGTGGGCTAGGACTCATCCTTGGAAAAGGCTAACGCTGTAAATAAAGAGCAAATATTGGAGAAGTTCCCACCTGGATCTGGCTTCTTGGAGTTGATCCAGGCAGTACTTACCCCTGGACTAAAGGACCCTGCTAAATTCTCTCTTTTGTCATTATATGGCCATTAGGGAAGGAAATTTCAGTTTCAGTGTGAACCGAGATAGTCCAAAAATGGTTGTTTCCGAGGGATCCAAAAATTGGGCCATCTCATTTCCCTATTTTGGGGTCTGTACCTTCCCATTGAAGTCAATGGGGAAATCTTCTCATTGACTTCAATGGGAAAGGGAACCATCATTCCCCAGCCTTGGAGGGTTGGAGTGGGGAATCTGTGTCCCTAACACCCCCACCTCCCGGGGCCCTGCACGTACTTACTGGTCTGCGGGCCTCAGAGGGTGGAGGTGACAGGAGTCTCTAGCTGCTGGAGGTGCAGCCCTGGGAGGACGAGCTGTGTTGGAGCCTGTCCCTTTTGTGCATGTCCAGCCCTTTTCCAAAATGGCACCAGTTGCATCGGTGCCATTTTGGAAAAGAGCTGGACATGTGCAAAAGGGCCCCGGAGGCCGTTTTGCACATGCATGCTGGCAGTTCACCCGTAGTTGCCTAATGAGGTGGCCTGCCAGGGTCCAGCAGGCTCCCTCCCAGCCAGGCCGGCTCCGGCGCCGCCTGGCAGGTCTCTCCCAGCTGGGATGGCTCTGGAGCGGCTCTGCCTCCCAGGGGTGCACCTCCGGCAGCATGCCCTGGGTAGAAGGCTGCTCGAGGCTCCTGGCACCTCCACCCTCCGAGGCCCACGGACTGGTATGTACACATAGGTTCCCAAGGGTGTGGGGGTGGAAGTCAATATGGGACCCAGGGAGTGGGGGTGTTAGGGAGACAGATCCCCACCAACTCAGCTGGATTGGGTCATCGTGCTGGTTAAAAATAGCAAGAATACTAGAAAATATGGGAGATGTGGATTGCTGCAAGCAGTGAGTGGTCTGCTCCTACTAGCACAGAAGAAGAGCAAGACCTGGAGTTGTTGGGTGGAATGGTCCCTGCAGATGTACAGTTTTGGGGGGGTTTGCCTCCAACTGGATGAAAGAAAGGAGTCACACACACACACATAAGGTGAACTCACACGTATCTTTGCTAAACTCCAATGTCTGCGGGGCCCTGAAAGCTGTATAATTAGCCCCGGATGATCCCTGGATCGTGTGAATGAGGCACTCCAATTTCCAGCCCCACTTTAAACTCTGATTATACATATTCTAGGGCCCCACAGACACCGGAGTTTAGCAGAGTTATGTGTGAGTTCACCTATAGGGTGAAAACAGACATGACGCTAACTCCTCTTTAACCCCGCTTTAACATTTCTTATGCATGTTGCAGGGTTGCGTAAGGCACCAATACAGCCCTGGAACATGCATTTGAAATGTTAAAACGGTGTTAAAGTGGAGTTAGTGTCATGGGGAGGGAGACTGGGAGGGTTGGGGTTGGGTTCTGCTCTTTTAATGAGTTTTATAAATTTTATGTATTTGATTTTAATTACTGAATTGTTTTATATTTTGAATTTTGTTGTGAGCCACCCCGAGCTGCTAATGTGAGCAGAAGGGAGTGGGCTATAAATGGCTAGAAATAAAATAAAAAATAAATGTCTGTTTTCACCCATAGTGTGAGGACTGGTACGTGAGAAGACTAGGGAGGAAAGTAATAATTCCCAATCCCTTATTTAATAGTAACAGCAGCAAGAGGTACTACAGCAAATGCAGATGTTACAATCAGAGAAACGGGATGGGCATCCATTTCTTTCTCACACTTTTTCTTGGCTCTGTGCAGTAACATTAATCTGAAGTGCTGAAAAGCACTAAAAGTTCAGTGGAGAATATAGAGGGACGGATCCTTAGCGGATGTAAATTGGTGTAGCTTCCTTGACACCAGTGGCTCTAAATCAGCTTACATCAGCAGAGGATCAAAAGTTTTTTGAATGACAGGAAAAATCTCTATTCCATTAAATCTCCTGTTTTGGCCTTGAACCTACACCACGGGGAGAAGAGAAGGGAAAGAGGAGAGCCGTGACATCCTCAGCTGATGATGTATTGCCTAAGCCATAGCCTCCTGTGGGGTTTGTCTCTCTTCACAGCACGTATTTCAGAGGCTGCAGTTGCTCCAGGGGCCAAGGCCGGCCCCAGGGTTTGCGGGGCCATGTACGAAGTCTTGGTGTGGGGCCTAATTTGCATAATTTACCCTCATACCTGAGCACATGCCTTATCAGCACTGCCACTTATCCCTTAGCTTCCCCCCCACACACAGCGCCCCTCGCCACTTCCATCCCACAGAGCCACCCACCATCTCCCCAATGTCCCCCCCAGAGTGCCCCCCTGCCTAGCTCCCCCAACCTCCCTCCCACAGTTCCCTCCACCCTGCTCACACAGGGAAGGAATGGCAGGAGGGGGGAGGGAAGCATTGCACATAACGTTAGGGTGAACAGGGCTGTCTGGGTGCCCAAATCGGGGGAAGAAGGGGGGAAAGGTATTTTATCGGCTGGGTGGCCCTTACTTCAGATGTTGCTGGGTCTGGGTCTTCTGGGAGGTCCGGCGGTCAGTCAGAAGCAGGCTATAGGCTCCGCTCCCCCCTCCCCTCCCTTGGAGGGGGAGGGGGGAGCGGAAGGAAAGTAACTGCCACCGTGGAATCGGCCTACCTGCTGCTGCTGCTCACACAGAGCGTCTTCGGACATAACGCTGTTCAGTGTTCTGTAACACAGTGTCCTACCGTTACAGTGTTTAGACATACCGCCAACACAGCGTTCACCCCAAACACTGATTAAACTGTCAAGACCTGGCAGCGTTCACTTCCAGTGTTTGGGGTGAACGCTGTGGTGACGGTACGTCTAAACACTGTAACGGTAGGACACTGTGTTACAGAACACTGAACAGCGTTATGTCTAAAGGCACCCGCAGTGATTAAAACAATTTAAAGGCCCCATGCCACCGCCGCGCGTGGAGATGTATGTGCACGCTGGGGATGCCGTTTTCCTAGTCTGGCATGCTGGAAAATGTAGTGCCAGAATGCCAGATTAGGGAAGTGGGGCACGCACAGCAGCACCTTTAAAGCAAAGCAGCTGCAGCATCAGGTGGCCCAGCAGCAGAGGCCATGGGTGACAGGGCTGGTGGTAGTTCCTCCCCCTTCATTCCTTGCTGCTGCCAACGGGGCTTGGGCAGGCTGAGGCCCGCCCCCGGCTGTCCCAGTGCCACGGCTGGGAGGCTGTCGCCCACTGTCAGGTGTAAGGCTCTGGCTGGCACAGGGTCATGTGCAACAGCACATGTTGCACATGCCTAGGGCCTGGGGAGATGAGAGGAGGAAGGGGATAACTGGGACACCCTCAGCTGATGCTGCATTGCCTAAGCCACGTCCTCCTGTTTGCATCTTCCCACAACAGGTATTTCTAGAGCTGCTGCTGTTGCTGCAGGCAACTACCTGCAGGTGCCTTCAGAAAGCCAGACCCAACTGCAGTGGCGGGGAGCTTCTTTCCTCCCAGGGGTCACTTTGAAGATTAGTACAAGCTCCAAGGATGGTGAGAGACCTTAAGGGATACAGTCAGGAAGAGGACAGCCCATCTCCTCTCCTTGTGTGCATGCCCTCATCTCTGCTCTTTCCCCCTGAGCTCAATCTTTCAGTGCTTGGGGGAAGGACCTGTATCCAGGCACTGAAATACTCCCCACCCAAATAAAAATTAGCCATGGGCTGCATTTGGCCACAGGGCCTGAGGTTCCTCACCCCTAGGGTTGTCACCTATGTATATTTTTCCAGGCCACGTATGAAAATACGTGTTGCAAGGCCTGCATTGGTGCCAATGCAGGCCCTGCAACATGTATTTTTTGTACGTGGCTTGGGAAAATAATATATACATAGGTGGCAACCCTACTCATCCCTGGCTTAATACATACCTCCCCCAGAAGAACAAGCTGCACCCCC
>QEPC01001478.1:1784385-1799422 GCA_003113815.1 Sphenodon punctatus | reverse complement strand
CCCCCCCCCCCCCCCCACCCATGGGCCATTAAGCTCTGTTCCCTCACACACTTGCATGCACAGGCCTCCTAACATTCCCAGTGTAAGGAACAGATGCTCTCCTGCTGCTTGTCATTCTGCCATCTCCCCATTGTCCCTTTCAAGTGGGTTTTGTGGGACACCATCAGGAAAGAGGTGCCTGAGACTTGAATACCTCCTGAAAGGTATTTTTGTCTCTCTCTCTCTCCTGAAAGAGGGAAAATGAGATTCAGCACCCAAAAAGGGACTGTCTCCTCCTAAACAGGGACTGTTGGGAAGCATGCTAATAATGCTGCCTCTTAAGAGTTCATGATGTGGGCCTGGATACTTCACAGTATGGCTTGACATATTTATTTATTTATTTTTAAACATTTGTTAGTCGCCCCCCCCCCCATGCCTACGGCATCCCGGGGCGACGTACAATTTAATAAAACATTCATAAAAAATAACAATTTTTAAAAACCCTTAAAAACACAATGATATAAACCAAAACAGGTTGGGAGAATAAAATAAAAATAAACGGTAGGGAAACATGTGACGGACCTCCCCTGAAATCTTCCCTTCTTGTTGTCATGGATTTCATTATTTATTTTGATTTTAAGGCTTTGGGAGGCAGGAGAACACATGGGAGGTTAGGGAACAGAATGGGGAGTGTTTGAGGGCAAAGGGTGAGGAGGGAATGATGCAACTCTCCCTGTAAGAGGAAGATTGGCAGGGAGGAAAGGGTGGGAGGCTTAAGCCACTCCCCCTCCGTGAAAGGAGTATGGGCATGGGAAACGGTAATTTCTGTACACAGTTCTTCATCTGCTTCCATATACAGTTCAAGCTTCTTCTACTTACCTATAAGTGTCTTCGCTCTGCAGCCCCTCACTGCCTCTCCTCCCTTATCTCCACCTACACCTCTTCTCGTGACCTCTGTTCATCAGGCATGATGCTCTTATCTGCGCCTGCATTGCCAACTCCCAACTCCATGCCTTTCACCTTGCTGCACCGTATGCCTGGAACATTCTTGCTGAGGCCGTGCGCCTGGCCCCCTCCCTGTCCATATTCAAGTCCTAGCTAAAGGCCTCTTTGAGGTCACCTTTAAATCATGATCCAGCCATGAATCATGATCTTCGTCAGAATAAATTGGTTACTGAATAAACTGCATCCTGTAGTCCATGATTCATTTTTGCCTTGGTTTTAAGTGTCTGTGTCCATGTCTTATCTAGATTGTAAGCTCCTTGGAGCATGGACTGTCTTGTATGTTGTGTGTATTTGTACAGTGCTGTATATGACTAGTAGCACTTTTGAAATTATTAATGTATTATATTATATTAACTATGAATTATGAATTATTATTATTTAGTAGTATAAGTAGTAGTAGTTTTTATGCCCGGGGTGGTGACTCTTCTCCTTCTCAGGGGACACTCTGAAAATCAGTACAAGCTCAGAGGGCTGCATAGAAGTTGGAGGTAAGAATGGTTAAGGGATGCGATTAAGGAGCTGAGGGTCCAAATTATAGATCTCTACCACGGATCTGTCCCCTATTCTTGTGTGCACGCCTTCATCTCTGTTCCTTTACCCAGAGCTCAGTTTTTCAGTGCTTGGGGGTTGGAACTGGATCCAGAGGCCAGATCCAGGAACTGGAAATGGGTCACATAAAAGCTATCCATGGGCCACATATGGTCCCTGGGCCTGAAGTTCCTCCACCCCTGGTTATGTCACAGCCCCCTGTGGAAGGGGTGAGGGGTGGGGATGAGGGTATGTGAGTCTGTAGGTTTGAATCTCTTTTTAACATTGTAATTCATTTGTAAAGAATTTTGAGGGTGGGTGTTGGGGGGGTTGTATATTTTATATTGTGTTTTACAGCGAGCTTCTATAATCCACCCAGAGTGCTTCATGGAAAAGGGCAGGAGAGAAAACGATATTAAAAAGCAATGGAGATTTTGCCATGGACTTTTAATAGGTGCAGGATCGATCCCATTGCAACTACAGTCTGTGTAGTAGTGATCTAACCAAGAAAGGAGCAGAATTTGCTTTGTGAGTGACCGTGCTCTCCCTTAGTGAAAATGCAGTTATTCCAGTTGAAGATTCTTCTCTCCAGAAGCCCAGTATAGACATGAGTCAGATACCATCTGATCACATGATAGTCTACCATGCAGTAACATTACTGTAATAACAGGGAAAGCTAGATGTTCCCATGGCCACAAATCATCATTGCTGGTTGTGGTGCAGTGATCCATTGTGAGTTCTCATGACAAGGCTGGAATGATAACTTTTTGTAATTAACAAGCAAAGCGAATTAAAAGGATTCATTGTTAGTGTGCACTAGAAGTGACTGCACAAGTCATTCATTGGATGAATTCTAGCTATGGGTGGGTGGTGGGAACACATTCTCCTCAAATTTGGAGTGCGAGGTAGTCCCACCTTGAAGTTTGACCTCCCGCAACATGGCGGAGGCACTACCACCACCACATCACCGCCACTCTACTGATGCCCCTGCTAAGCTCAAATTGGGATCAATCAAAAGATGGCTGCCGCATCACCACTTTAGCATGTGTGTGTGTGTGTGGGGGGGGGGGGCAATCTTATGTCACACAGCCAGTCTTAATCAAGCCAGGAAGCAGGCGCAGGGCTTTGGGGGCTAAGGAAGCGGAACACCCGCCTGCCTCCCATCCGTTTGGGCTGTTTTTATTCCTTTGATTCTGACTCTTCTTCAACTAACACCAGTGTATCACATTGACTATAAGGCAGAGAGACTTACGAAATTTGAACCTGCTTGAACATGAGGCTCCTCCTGCTTTCTCCAAAGGCAAAACGTGTACTTAAGTATAGCCCCACTAGCTCTTCCTATGAAGAGACTCTCCCCAATGAAAACCAATGAGCACTTGTAATGCTGTATCCCTTCAAGGTCATCATGCAGTAGAATCCAAGAAGTCCAATACAGCTGGTAGGATCAGTCAGCTGTATAGAGTTGATCCAGAATGTGGAGCAGGCTCCTGGGTGCCCTACCAGCTCCAGAATTGGAGCTGTTTCTGCATGTGTGCCTGGAATTTACTTCCCACAAGGCAGCCCAGCACTGTTGTCTTGTTGAGCTGGCAAAGCAACAGCAGCATCAACAGGAATGCAAAACTTTATTCCTTCAGCCTGATATGGAGTTAGCCTTTTGAAAACTCAATTATCTGGGGCAGCACAGCCTGCTGCATTCCCAGAAACACAGATGGAATCTGCTTGGGTGACCAAATTTTCATTTTGTCTGGATGAATGGGGAATTTCCATCTGGCTTGGAGCTGTACCACTTGGCATGGAATCTCGTCAGACCTCATAAATCGGATTGAGCCTGAAAGCCTCCTTATGTGCTGCAAGAAGTGGGGTTGGTGACTCTGGAGGTGGCATGCATCCCAGTGAGTCAGTACAGAACCACTGCCTGGGGATGGTGCAAAGGGGCACTATACTGGTCTGGTTGAGTGTGCAGACTACTGCAGATACAAAATCAAGGATCTCACTTTAGTTTTTGCAAGAGCAGAAGTGTCAGCCTTAGTATGTTGGTCGAATTCCAATTTGTGTAATTAAATTCTGCTTACTTTTAAAAGTACCCAACATCTAATTTCAATTAGGTGATATTTTGCTCTTACACTAAACTGTTGAGATTAAAGTAAGTACCTGAGCTAAGTGCATTTCAGTGGTGGAAAAAATGTTACACTGTAAAATACTCCTGAGATCATTTGCATAATTGTGAATCATAGAATTTGGTACCCTCTAAATGGAAAGCAGGGAGTGAACCTGTTTCAGAGACTAGATAGAGCCCCTGATTCTCTAGTGTTGCGGATTCAATCCCTTGGACTGCATTCACACATGATGCTAAGTACGTGGGGAAAACACTCCCCTCCCTCTGCTTTACTGTTTAACGAGTGAAAGGGTTCAGC
Organism: Sphenodon punctatus; assembly: GCA_003113815.1. Lineage (NCBI taxonomy): Eukaryota > Metazoa > Chordata > Lepidosauria > Sphenodontia > Sphenodontidae > Sphenodon > Sphenodon punctatus. The sequence continues at coordinate 1,795,496 of QEPC01001478.1, read as the reverse complement.
CTCAGGATACAGTGGGTGTAACGTGCATTAACTCCCAAAAGGTTAAGCCAGAAAGCAAAGTTTAACAATGGGTCTAACAATTCAGAATCATCACATGCATTTCTCATAATGTGTCCTGGGGTTAATTCACATATCAGTGAGCCTTAACTGCTGCAGGAAGAGATAGAGGTGATTTTCCCCTCGGGATGAATCCCTCACAGCCTGCCTGATCAGTACAATGCATTGTTTTCTAGAAAAACAACCAAAAACACACATACAATAATGAGATATCCATTAGCAACCATGGCAGTATGCATGGGACTTTTACAGAGGGGAAGGGTAATTTTTGAAGCCAGGGAGGGAATGCGGTAACAATTAAAATGTGCAAAAGCAAACTCCGACAACAAAAAGTACAGGCAGGAAAAGTCTCTCAGGTGAATTCAGTGTCATACTTTTCATTCCCCACTGGAAAGTCAAATCTTTGATTTAGGTTCCAGAGATGGCAAACCAGTAGAAACTCATGTATCCCACAAAAATCTAGACATGTTTCATCCATGTTCAGAATGTAAGTTAGAACCAAAGCAAACTGCTTTACAATGGATGTATCATTTTCAACCCGTGGCTAATGAAATTTTTACTTGAATTCACCTCTTCCCTCAATAAACTAAAGAAACTCAGATGACGTATTCTTTCCCAACCCTTGTCTGTACAATTACAACAAAAATAACATTTAATTTGTTTTCCGTTGACCCCATAGCCCTCTGCTCCAATGATATCTAAGGACTAAAAAATACATAAGAAATCATTTGTGGAAAACACCCCCAACATTAAGGCTGATATAAATTCATAGATAAAACATCACAAGCCCCAGCAAAGAGGGCATGTCAGGTGTTTGGAGATCTGTTCCATGCTTTTCTCTTACACAAATGAGAGCGATCATGGGCATGTCACTTCTGTTTCTCTGCCTGCTAAATAAGAATAGTTCCTTTTTTTAGAAAAAAGTAAAATGTTATCTATAAGCAGATGCAAAAGTTGTTGCAACATTTGTAAATACTTCAATAAATAATAATAATAATTAGTAATTTGTAAATTTAGATTATTATTATTAACAAACATTTATATAGCGCCAGCACCTGGCACTTTACAAAGTAATAAAATAGTCACGGTCCCTGCCCCTAGGGCTTACAATCTGAGAGACAGGAGCTGGGGGAGAGACATAGGAAGGGGAACAGAGGGAGAGACAAGGGGTCTAACATTCATGAAGATGCGAGGTCTCAAGTGCACGTACTTGGCTTGGTTACGATGAGAATGACAGCAGGCAGGTCCATGTGGCAAGGATAAGGGTAAACAGATCGTAGGTATAGGAATAGTGGCTCAGCAGGATAAAGAGTCAGACAGAGCAGAGCGAAAGAGGTGAGTTTTAAGGAGAGATTTGAAGGTATGAAGGGAGGGGGCAAGGCGGATGTGGACAGGGAGGGAGTTCCAGGCATGGGGGGCAGCAAGTGAGAAGGGACGAAGGCGCTTAGGGGAGCAGGGAAGGCGTGGAAGGGTGAGAGAAGGGACAGAGGAGGAGCGAAGTGCACGGGCTGGAGTATGGAGGGCGATAAGTGCAGAGAGGTAGGGGGGAGCAAGGTTGTGAAGAGCTTTATAGGTGAAGACTAGGAGCTTGTGCAGGATTCGTTCAGGAAGGGGAAGCCAGTGAAGCGAAGAGAGGAGGGGCTGCACATGGTCGAAGCGACTGGCGAGGTAGATGACCCTGGCAGCAGAGTTTTGGACAGAGATGAGGGGAGAAAGGTGAGACCGGGGAAGGCCAGTGAGAAGGAGGTTACAGTAATCGAGGCGAGAGATGACCAGAGCATGAACAAGAGTTTTGGCAGACGAGACAGAGAGAAAAGGGCGAATCTTAGCAATGTTATGGAGGGAGAAGCGACAGGATTTAGCAACAGAGTCAATGTAGGGTTTAAAAGAAAGGGCTGAGTCAAAGATGAAGCCTAGGCTACGGGCTTGGGGGACAGGCAGGATGGTGACTCCATCAATAGTTATTGACAGTGAGGAAGGAGAGGAAGGATGAGGGGGGAAGATAAGGAGTTCAGTTTTAGCCATGTTGAGTTTGAGTTGACGTTGAGACATCCAGGTAGAGATGTCAGAGAGACAGTTGATGAGACGAGCTTGAACAGAGGGAGAGAGAGAGGGAGTAGAGAGATAGAGTTGAGTGTCATCAGCATAGAGGTGGTATTGGAAGCCATGGGAGGCAATGAGTTTGCCTAAGGATGAGGTATAGATCGAGAAGAGGAGAGGGCCAAGAACAGAGCCTTGAGGAACACCAACTGAGAGGGGGAAGGAGGAGGAGGTGGAGTTGGAGAGAGACACATTAAAGGAGCGGTCAGAGAGGTAGGAGGAGAACCAGTTATGGACAGAGCCACAAAAGCCAAGGGAGTGAAGGGAATCCAGCAAGAGTGAGTGGTCAACAGTATCGAAGGCAGCAGAGAGATCAAGGAGGACAAGAATGGAATAGAGACGTTTAGATTTAGCCACCAGAAGATCGTTGGTGATCTTAGCGAGAGCAGTTTCAGTAGAATGAAGGGGGCGGAAGCCAGATTGGAGGGGGTCAAGGGAGGAGTTGGAGGATAGGAAGTCAAGGCAGCGGGAGTAGACAACACGTTCAAGCAGCTTGGAAGCAAAAGGAAGGAGTGAGACAGGACGATAGCTAGAAGGGTCAGAGGGGTCAAGAGTGGACTTTTTGAGAATAGGAGAGACTGTGGCATGTTTGAAGGCAGAAGGGAAAGAGCCAGTAGAGAGGGAGAGGTTGATGATGTGCAGGAAGGAAGGGGCGACAGTGGGAGTAATGGAGGTGAGGAGGCGGGAAGGAATGGGATCAAGGGGGCAAGTGGAAGGGTTGGAGGAGGAGAGCAGAGAGGAGATTTCCTTAAGGGAGGCAGGGGAGAAGGAGGACATGAGAGAAGGAGGGGGAGGAGGGAGAGGGGTGGGAGTGGGAAGAGAGGAGTGGGAAGCGATGTCGAGGCGGATCTTGTCTATCTTGGAGGTGAAGAAGGAGGCAAGATCCTGAGCAGAAAGGGAAGAAGGAGGGGGAGGACAGGGAGGCTTGAGGAGGGAGTCAAAGGTAGAGAACAGGCGGCGAGGGTCCCGAGAACAGGACTCAATGCGGGAGGCATAGTAGTGTTGTCTAGCAAGGGAGATAGCAGAAGTAAGGGTGGAGAGACAGAATTTGAAGTGAAGGAAGTCAGCGTGAGAATGGGATTTGCGCCAGAGTCGTTCAGCAGCACGAGTGCAAGAACGGAGGTGGCGGATACTAGGGGTGAGCCAAGGACGGGGGTTGTGGGAGAAGGCAGGGCGGGAAGAGAGAGGGGCATGGGAGTCAAGTGTGGAGGAGAGAGAGGCGTTGAGAGCAGAGACAGCGGAGTCAGGGGAGGAGGAAGAGAAGACTGTAGGAAGAAGGGGAGAGAGAGAGGAGGCAAAGTCCAGGGGATCAATAGCTTGAAGGTCACGGAAGGGGCGTAGAGAAGGGGAAGAGGAGGGGGGACAGTGGGAAATGTTGAAAGAGGCAAGGAAGTGGTCTGATATAGGATGAGGATCGAAGGAGAGATCAGCGACAGAGCAGTTTCTAGAGAGGACAAGATCAAGAGAATGGCCATTAGTATGGGTGGGGGAATTGGTCCAAAGGTGGAGGTTGAAGGAGGAGGCTAGGGAAAGGAAGCGAGAGACTGAGGGCTGAGATGGGTCATCATCATGAATGTTGAAGTCACCAAGGATGAGAGTGGGGATATCAACAGAGAGGAAGAAGGTGAGCCAAGATTTCTGATATCTGTATTCATAGGAGCACTTGTTGCAGACGCCACTTGTGACACAAATGGTTTAGAGCTGCATCTCACCACTGGCCTTTGAAATAGCGAACACTGAATTCCCTTGTATGGTGAATAGGTCAAATTATAAAGCAGTGGATCAGGAAAGAGAATAAAGTACATGAAAATTAACTACAAATCTACTTATAGAGATTTATTTATACAAATAAAAAAATAACCTGCAACCCACTTTTTCCAATAAGTTTTTCAGGGAGAGAATGCAAGTCGTTCTCAGCAGCATACAAATCTTTAGCTTAGGTCTACAAATTATTGATGCTCTAAAATTTATTTTGGTTTAGGTGAAAAATGTACTTCAAATGGAATTATTTACCACTTCCTGACTGTGTCTTAGGAAAAGATTGACTTGGTTTTCCAATCAGTACAAAGTGAATTAACCCATGTTGGATTTGGCATAAGCTAGTAAATCCTTTAAATATGATTAGAACCACCCCACCCTCAAATTAAAGTCAAAGTTGGGTTTTTCAAAAGAGTCACGAAGGATTAATTTGTCTCATACATCAAACTAGCCCCGAGACCATCATTCTGAAAGAATCAAAACTGGGAGGACAAGGGGGAAAATATCAACATACTCTGAACAATAGTGTGCTGGAAAGATAACAACTGTGAGGAAGAAGCCTATGCTGGATTGTATAGTATGGTAGGAGCAGTTCATAACTGCATAGTGATCAACTGGGCTTATTCAAAGGAGCTACTTCACCCTTCACACTTGTGAAGGAATTAAGAATGCTGGGAGACAATCAACGTGAATAGGCCAAGCTAGGGGAGAGACTACATATTATAGAGCCTCAATTGCAGCTCTATTAGTTACGGAGAGATGGAGCTTTTGTTGAATCCCCACCTATTTTTAACACTGGAGTTTTAAGATACTTCACTTCCAGATTGGTGACCCGATCTTTCGCAGGGGATTTCTCTGTTATTAAGCAGTGTGTGTTAACTTCAATGTGTTAGAAAATTAAAGGAGAATGCATACTAATCGCTGGTTAGGTGTTACAAGAAATTAGTATTTTCTATCAAAAGTTATTGCAAATAGAAGATCTCATTACAGTTAATAGGAAGCAAATGGGTATATTGGATCTGAGAGTTCTATAGAGGGACCAAGTGTACATGTGAGGCTCAATAACAGAAGCAGCCATTTCTGAAGTTGTGAAGCCCTTATTTGGGTGTAAACTGTAAATCCCAGATTTCCCCTACCTAGAGGTACAGCCAAGTCAGTGGTCTCTGACTTCTGCTTTGTATGCCTTTACAGCCTGCGTGAATAAAGTCAGCAATGCTTTTCATTAAGGGGAGCTGTGAAGGATTAACCAGAAGTAGAGTTTCAAAATTATGTTCCCGCACTTAGTGCAGGTGCCGTAAAAATGTGCAAATTTGCAAAACAGTATGTTTGATTTACAAGACGAAAAATCACATGAAAATTGAAGGAATTCTCCCTTTTGAAAAAACAAATGTGTCACCAAGCAACTGTACACTCTGCTTTTAATACCAGACTTATTTTACAGCCTTTAGAATCTACTCAGTCATTTAGTAGCAGCTATAGAACACTTGGGTGCTATAAACATAATCCAAAAGAAGCTGCCAGTACAGCTTCCAAAAAGCAAAAAGTACCTGTTCTACACAGAGACATAACAATCATTGTATGTGTTCCTTATACAGAAACACATTTGCTCCTCACCTTTATTGAAGACACTTCCAACAGAATTACTGATGGTCACGGCAATGCCACTCACAGCTTTGTTGCAATGGCAAACAAGTAGGCTTCTCAACTGAGCCATGCTATAAGAGACACCTTATTTTAGATCCAAATCTCGGCTGCTACTTCACATGTATAATAACAACTTCAAATTATTTACATCAAAAATGCTCAATCAAGAAACTGAGGAGCTAAACAATGGTATTTTCACTGAAGAAGTTGACGCCATGTTGTCTGGGCGTAGCTGCACACCTGTTTTCCTTCCTCAATCATTTCAGGTCTCTGCCTGAAATGATATCCCATCTCTTGCAGAGGCCAACAGATAAACAAACAAATTTCTAAAATCCTGGGGTATTTATATGGTTGGTTCAGTGTTGCATTGTCTAAGGCAGCCTTTTCCATTCTGGGAACCAGTCATCCAGGTAGGTAAGGTGTCAAGAAACAGTACTGGGCCTTTACAATTACTTTAGCCCTGTTTTCCCAATGCAGAGAATAGATTTATTTTTTGATCATTTATCTATACAAGACCCCATCTTTATATTTGAGTCTCCCAAGTACTACAAAACAGAAATCATAGCAATCTCGCCTCCTCTTTCTGCCCTGTAAATGAAACAGCTTGATTGGTTTAAACATCACAGAGTTTTTAAAAATGGTTTCTTTATGGTTGGTTGTGAGCATGGGCATGTACTTTGTGTACCATATATAATAAAATGTAACATCCATTTTGTCGGTGTTAGAGTGTCTATGTAAAAAGGGCCTATGTTGGGATTATGTGTAAAGAATTTATAGAGGCAAAGGTATGAATTCTAAACTGTGGCAAGGTCTGTGGGAATTCTCATTTCGTCCAGGAGAGACATCCAGCTAGCAAGGTCTGATTTAAGTAGAGTCTGGGTTTTAGTGGTGTAGTTAGTGCAGTTAATTCCCAAACAGTGCAAACAATTAACCAGTTTTAACATATGAAAGAAATCTTGATTCCTTTTGGCTAAAGGCAACCAACACTAATCAACATAATACAGCACATTGTATATTGGCTAGTTAAATTATCCCCCAGTTAGAAATCATCCCTTCTTCCACTATTTCAGCGCGACAAACTTAATTCTACTATGTAAAATGCTTACCTTTGCTTGGTACACTAATTTCTTTATTCACCATACTTTGCACGTTTCCTGAACACAAAACCTCTAAGGCCATTTTTAGATGAGATGAACCCCTGCAGGCCCACCCATCCTAGACACATCCATCCACATGCCTGACTGAAAGCAGTGTGGGAGGGCACTCCTGTGACTGTCCACCCATGCCTACTCATGGAGCATCAGGGAAAAATCTGGGATAGTGTGCAGTGGCAGGCCGAAACATGTGTGGGTAGGGGCGCACAACCATCCCTGGTCCAAGTGAATCCCCCGCCCCTCACCTGATGTGTGTGGTTGATCTGTGGTCATTCCACGCAGCACGCACAGACCATCCCCCCAGCCATGCCCATTTAAAAATGGCCTAAGTCTTCTGAAAGGTTAGTTTCAGCTGTTTCACCCCATGCTGCTATAAAAGCTCCCCATTCAAACCCAAAGATTTGTGGGTGCACACTGATTGAGCCTCTGTAGGTTTCGAAGACAAGAATTCTTGAACAATCCCTTCCCTTTAACCTCCACTCAGTGGGGCTTATTCTCTGTCATAACTTTTCATGCCTTATACACACGCCAAAAAAACGCTGCCTCTGACTCTCCCGCCACCTCAGTTCCACTTTAGCATTTCCCTACCGCCCAACATTTGATTATTTTATTTTATTTATTTATCAAATATTTATACCCCGTCTCTTCTACTCACAGTAGCTTGAGGTGGCTGAATGTACAGCACAGGATTAGATTAGCCAAAGAGAGACAAGTCCAGGCCCCTTTTTATTAATTATTATTATTTATTATTATTAACAAGCATTTATATAGTGCCAGCAATGTACCTGGTACTTTACAAAGTAATGGAATAGACACAGTCCCTGCCCTAGGGCTTAGACTCTGAGAGACCCTGGGGGTGGGGTGGGCTTGACCCAGTCAGCCACCCACCCACTCATCTGAATAAACTCCATCCCTCACACTCACATGCACATAAGCATGTGTGCACTCACATATGACAGGAGGGGAGGCACACTCCCTCTCTCACACAGGAGGAGCTCTCTCACACACATACACACACACACACACACACATATACTCTCACACACGTTTCGTTTCATTTTATTTAGCAATTAGCCATTTCCATTCAATTAAAACTAAAGCTAAAACAAATACATAATAAAACCCAACATGTTCAATTAAAAAGAAATTCCCTTTTGCGTAAAGCTAAAAGAAGAAATAATGCAGTACTCTTCAAAACAGAAAGATCTTTAGATTTCAGTAGAATCTTCACACACACACACGACAGAACTTGTCTGTTTCCCTCACATACACATGCATATACTCATTCACTTACATACACACACACACTCACACCTGAGAATGGCAGGGTGTGCAGCTCCAACAATGCCATGACCCCCACACAAGGAAGCCCAGTTGCGCAGGAGGACTGGACCAGCTGCAGCAGCCTCAGTGGCGCACTCTCGCACCAGGGCTCTGGTGGTGGCTGTCACAGTGCCAAGGCACTCCAGCACCGTGGCAGTTGCTACTTCCAAATGTGGGGCATTGCCCCCAAATGGTGGTGCAGCAAGATTTCCTCCCCAAATGCAGGGCAGTCCGAGGATGGTTGTGAGGTCTGATATCCTGCTATAAGCAAATGGCAGAGAAAGGGAGAAGGCACTTTGCACCTGTGTGTTAATCTGATTATTCTTACACTGTTGAATGTACAGTGTAAGAATGAAATTGGCTAATGTTCACATAGAGACAAAGGCTTCTTAGTGGCTGGTCCAGGGAGTGTGTGACAACGCCCTACTTTTTCATCCGGCATTCCAAAGACCCCAGGCAAGCTGCTAGTTTAGACAATAGATTGCTCACTCTCATCCCTGTTGGGTAGTATCTTTCTTGTAGTGTCAAGAGACCAGTATATTTATTTACCACCTTCCCCATCTTTGTGTGTGTGTGTGTGGGGGGGGGGGGTATTGTCAGAGAAAGGGTACTTTTTTGCAGTCAGTGGGCTCGATCCCAAACCGCTATATGCATGGCTTATGTGCTCACTCAGGGCTTGCATGTGGGATGTAGGCCGTTTTTATATGGGCCCCACAGGGTGGGGCGTCCGTGTTCACACAGGTGCATGTGTGGTGGGTGGGGGCCAGGTTCATAAGGGCATACACACATCCCCCACCCATCAACACGCACAGAGCAACCTCCGTTTTTGCCGGTTGCTCCAGGAGTGTTGATGAGTGGGGTGGGGTGGGGTGGGGTGGATGCGTGTTTGGCAGGAGCATGCACACACACACACACACTGCGTGTGCACCCACTGCATCTTTTACACGGGACTCACCCATGTATGAATACCCAGATTTCTGGGTGTTCATGCATGGGTGCGTCATGTGTAAAAAGGGCCAATGTCTCGCATGCGCTGTTTGAATGGCGTGCGAGGTTTGGGATAAGGCCCAGTATCTTTATATTTTTTTAAATTACTTTCACGTGGCAATTTCCAGCATTTAAATAAGGTACTAGGGAAAAGATACTTTTGAGACCAAAAATTCTCCTTCTTTGGCCGTGAGTTTTGGGGAAAGAAAACTAGTTATACACAGTGTAAGTATTTGGTGAGGTGACATATTCCATGCCTACTAGATCCACCCACCAGAGAGCCATTAGGGCTAGATGTAGCGAAAGGGAAAGCATCAGCACAGCAAAGCAGCAGAGACAGTGAGTTTGTAAGGAAGTTCTTCAGGCAGCTCCTTCTTGAATCTTGATGGGCCTAGGACACTGGTCTTCAACCTTTTTCATTCTGAAGTGGTCCTCGGAGGTCAAAGGTTGAAGTTCACTAACCCAGATAGGTAAGGTCTAAGGTGGGGGCAAGCACAGTGGAAGGACAGGCTATGAGTCAGTCCCAGTTTTATTTTATTTATTTATTTATATACCACAAGCAATGTACAAACAGTAGTTGAGAAATCTGTAAGATATCACTTTTGCATTCAAGTGCAGAAATATAAGTCAAAAAAACCCTCAGTAAATCAGCACTATAATAATAGGTTAACACCACTAATGATTTTGTAGTGATGATGTGTTAGTACAACTATTTTAGAGTGTTTTGGTTGGTTTGTTCTATATATCTTTTGGTAGATACTAAGAACACATCAACTGTGTTCTGGATAATGTGTAATAGATAAGGTGTTGTACTTGCTCCTGGGAAGGCCAGGGTTCAAATCCTGACCTAGTCATGAACTCACTGGGTGACCTTGGGCAAGTCACAACCTCTCAGTCTCAGTTCCCCATCTGTAAAATGGGAATGTGTGCATGTCTGTTTCTTCCTGTGTTCCCCTCACCCGTCTCCCTCTTAGATTGTAAGCCCACTGGGAAGGGACCTGTCTCCAAAATCTGTGATTGTAAAGCACTGTGTATGACTAGTAGCGCAACAGAAATGATCAGTAGTAGTAGTAATAACTGGCACAGTACACAATATATTATGTGCTGTTTTGTGGGGTCTTTTTTTAAAAAAATCAGTGCCTGAGTAGTTTTTAAATTATTTCAAATACTTTTATTTGGTATCTGGTATCTTTTCAAGATGCCATGCTGTTCCGATAGCTTGATCTTTTAAAAAGAGATTTATATCTCTGGTAACTTATCTTTTAAAAAGCCATTTTGTTTGTTTGTTTTCAAATGGTATCTTGCACCTCAGTGACTCTCACCTCGCAGTTAAACCCGGACAAACCACAGAAAACCAAAGCTCAGGAATCCCTGACCTCTCATCTGTCAAAGCCAGCCTAACAGAAGATTGATGAAGCTATAGAATGCAAGTTACTAACTGCTCAAACTACTTACAAGCTCTCTTACAAACCCCAAAGTAGTTGCAGGATTGATGCTTATAGCTGTACAAACACACATTTGCATTTCAAACAGTTCTGTATATTGTATGTGATATAAGTATTTTAAAAAATAATGCACGCATTAAACTGTGTGCACGGTGAAAAAATTAATCCACTTGAAATCTTGTTTTTATATTTTCACGCACACCGTATTTCATCTGAACAAAACTAAAGGGGAAAAAAAAGACCAGACTGTGCTTCAAATCAGGGAGTTGAACTGAAACCAAACCTGAGTCTGATAACTAGGGGCGGGAAAACCGGTAAATCCGGTATCCGATAATGCCGGTACCGGGCGTACCGGCATTATCGGATTCGACCCGGTAAATCCAGTCCGGGTACCGGATTTTTTTACATTGCAGCCATTTAAAAATGGCTGCAATGTAAAAACTTAAAGCCCCACCAAAAAAGTTTAAAAAAACAAACCCTCCCCGAGTCCAGGCTGCGCGGGTGGAAGGGGGGACACCCCCCACCCACCCTGCCCAGCCTGGATTTTTGTTTAAAAAAAGACTCAGAGGCGAGCCCACCCCCCAGCACCAGCGGCCGCGGCGTCCCCGCAGCCGCCGGTAAGTATGACCCGATCCCTGGGGGG
>QEPC01001478.1:1765080-1776351 GCA_003113815.1 Sphenodon punctatus | reverse complement strand
CGGCCGCTGGTGCTGGGGGGTGGGCTCGCCCCTCAGTCTTTTTTTAAACAAAAATCCAGGCTGGGCAGGGTGGGTGGGGGGTGTCCCCCCTTCCACCCGCGCAGCCTGGGAGGGGGAGGGGGAAGGAATTCATTGATTTCAATGGGGACACAGCGCCCCATTGAAATCAATGAAATAAAACCGGTACCGGCATACCGGATTTAATCCGGGAATCCGTTTTTTAGAGAACCGGTAACCGCTAAATCCGGTAGCCGGTAATGGGCCCGGGGTCCCACCTCTACTGATAACTGTTTCAGAGTGGGGTTTTTGAGTGAACTGGAAGTGAAATCTCTCAGTTGCACTGAATCAGGACTGGAACAAAAAAAATATACAAAACCCAGTAACCTGCCTGTTCAAAACTGCAAGTTCAACAATCAGGCCCTGTGAGGTGTGTGTGTGTGTGCGTTGTGGAGGTGCTGGAAAAGGGTCTCATTCTACTCCAACCCCAGAGAGTCGGGCAGAAACTACAGTTCCTAAGAAGCCACTAGAAGAAAAGAGAAAGATGAGTGAAAAAGAGGACTTTGGGATTGGTAGTTATTCTGTTTGTTATACCCAGTAGAGCACAGCCCAGGGAAGTGCAATTCCAAGAACACCTCTCTCCCCTCTTGTCCTGCTTCAGAGTCTGGCCACTTTCGCACATTACAAGGGAGGGAGGGAAACTTCCACAATGGTAATCATCACGACTCTATTCTCACAGGAATTAGCGCGTATGGGAATGCGCTATCCCACTTTTATCCCACAAGACTACACAGCATTGTAAAAGCTACATTGTGGGACCCGGTCATGCACATGTGTTCTCATGGGACAAAGGCAGAATAGCACATTCCCACATGCACTAATTCCTGTGAGAACAGAGCCACAATTGCCATCACAGAAGTTTCCCTGCCTCCCCAGCAACATGTGGAAGTGGCCTTACTGGCTATATTTGAGACCTGCTCCTGGAATCTTGCCTTGCTCAGGCTGTCTAGGCTCAGATACCACCTGCTGTTTGGGGGAACCTGCCATCATGTATTCATTAAGGCAGCAGATGATTGGACCTTTGCTATGTGGGACCATTCAATCTCGAATTCACTCCCTCCAGATATTCATCTCAATTCCTTCCTCCTTGTTGGCATGTTCTGACATGCCCAGGGCAGTCTACCGCTCCATATATGGATAAAATTAGCAAAGGCCTTGGTAAGAACAAATGGCTGATGGGGGGGCATAGCTCAAATGGTAAGAACATGTGCTTTGCATATATAAGGTCCCAGGTTCAATCCTTGGCATCTCCACCTCAGGATCCCCAGAGGCACACCTGGGGCAGGCCCCCGCTGGGGGCCTGGAGGGGCCTCAAGCAGCACGCTGGGACAGCCCTTGCCAGAGACCCTGGAAGAGCTGGATTTGGACCTGAATTTGAAACCCCTGCTGCTGTGTCAGGTTGTGACAATACTGGGCTAAGATGGACCATTGGTCTGACTCAGTTAGGCAGTTTAGTCATTGCATGAATCTGGAAGGGTGCCTCCCTAATCAAATCTAGTGGCCATGGGCTCCTCCCTGGCTTGAGCACCCTTTGTTTACTGATCCTGCAGATGAAGAGCCTATTCAAACCACCTTAAGAAGTATTATTAAATTAACATCTTGACTCACCCCCTCCTTCTTCTCCTTTGTTCACACTTCCCATTGCCCGAAGCCATCATGTGCTATATCGGAGACTGTTAGTGTGTACAGTGCTTTAGAACTATCTTGGCTAGCTAGAAAGATCTGTGTTGTTGGTTCTCCTGGTCAGGGTCAGATCTGGATCCACTGTCCCTGTTTCATTTCATTTTCATTTCATTTTTTATTTGTACCCAGCACTCTCTTGCCACAGGCAACTCGAGGTGGCTCACAACAAAAATGAAACAACTCATAACACAATATACAAAAATACAATATGGTCAACAAGACCCACAAAAAAGAAAAGAAAAAACACCCCCACATTCTTAAAGAATAACTTAACAAATTCATATCTACCAAACCCACCTTCAATCTCCATTACTCTACCCTCCTCACACTCCTTTCCTGCTGCCACCAGAGAAGGAGTCCTTCTCACCCCCTCATTCCTTCCTGCTCTCACCAGGAAGTGAGTCCTTTCCACAATACAACATAAGAAAAATATCATATATATTAATTTCTCCCCACCCCCTCTACATACAATTACAATACATAATTAGTTTCTACTAACCCATACAAACTTCATTTACAGAGCATAAGTTAAACAATCCCCTCAATCCCCCAACACTTCAATTTGCCTACTATCCACATCCTCCTTCTCCCCCCGCTCCCACCAGGAGGAGGAGCCTTCTCCAAATCTCGAGTTCTTCGCAAGATTCGTATTCCCCAACGGGACATCTCTTCTTCCCACCACAAGTCTATAAAAGTAAACTTATGTCCTGATCCCAATCCTCGGGCACAGCCAATGGGCAGTCCCTAAGCATTAAAAGCCTAGTGACCCAATCCTCTACTCTGTTTGTTGCGTGTGTGCTGTGAAACCCTTAAACCTCTCTATGCAAGAGACTACACTCTTCACCTTCAAAAAGCACCTGAAGATTTGTTTATTCTTCAGATGCTTTTAAAGGATTCACTGCTAATTCCCTTGAATGCAATTTTTCCTTCCCCTTTTAAATTGTTTTTCAGTGGAAATGGATTTAGGTTGTTTCATTGTATTTTGTGACGTGTCCCAAGTGCCATTTGGTAGGGAGGCAATATATACAATTTATTAATTATTATTATTTGTTTATTATTTGATTATTATTTATTGCAGGAGATTTATCTGAACTGGTTCAAACAGGTTCAAAGTGGTTGAATCAACTGCCAAGTCATTATTTTAAGTTAGTGTCTGTACTGGATCTGGCCTGGAGAGTTAGGAAATACTGATGAACCTGAGCTGGAATGGAACCAAAATTTTTAACCATTCAACTATCTATTCAAAGTCTCACCAAGATGGCCTTCAAATCTCAGAAAATCCTAATGAAAAAATTATGGAGTGACAGCCTGATTGCTTCAGGACAAATGTCAACAAGACTGAAATCATGATCCTCAAATCACTTACTCTTGTGTAAATGGTTTGAGGATTACAGACTGAATGCCCAACTTCCTGTAGCTTCTGCAGCAAGGAGGCCTCTACATGTTTTTCACATTATGGAGCAGATGGAAGCAGTAATCCCTCTACAGCAGAGCAATGCTTTTCACCAAACAGTAGCAGATGACATGCTCATTTTCGGAAATGTTTTCTACTTTCATTCAACAGATCAACAACTTGTGGTTGAAAAGGAGTTGAAATAATCAGACTAAGTCTGCTTGCCCATGTTACCGGGAAGGGGGGGCGGGGGGAGTGAACTTATGTGAGGCAAAATCACAGCAGGGAAACTCACATGAAGCTCCGCTCGTGGGGGTAAAAACATCATCACGACAGTCTAACGGCAATTTCACTCACAGATGACAGGGCTCAAAATCCTGTCATTTCTGAGTGAAATCGCTGTGTATTTGAATTAATTATATTATTACGGCATTTAGCTTTTGCCATAGCCAAAAATAGGAAAACATAAAATATACAACCTAGGCATACAATATAAACATATAGCATAGGATATATAGAGAATAAAGTTACAAAGATAAAAAAAAATGTAAAAAAAATTGAGAATAGCAATTTTCAAAAATAAGTCTGGACATCATTTTATCGTTAAATGAAATTTCCACTATAGGGTGATTTCAGACGTGACGAGGCGCTAGTCGTCCCAGCACGGAATCCCTGCAGGGATTCCCCACTGGGATCACACCGGCACGTCCAACAGACATGCCGGCTAATCCCGGCAGGGAATCGGAGAGGGGCCGCGCAATGTAACGTGCGGGCGCATGGCCCCCCCCCATGCTCCCTCGCTGCCCGCCCTCTGGGGAGACGGGCGGGCGCCGCGGTCAATGCGGCCGCAGCGCCTGCCCGAATTGACCACCGCCTGGAATCCCGCCGCTGATTCTGGGCCATGGTAGCCGTCCAGACGGGCCGGGCCCCTTCATCACGGCGGGGAATCACATTCACCACGTGATCGGGACCGGCCCTGCCGGTTCCGCCGATCGCGTGGTGAATGTGATTCCCGCCGCGATTGACGGGGGTGAAGATCTGGGGGGGAACTTCCGTTCCCCCTTCAGACGTGACGAGACCTTTCTCGCCCGGTGGGAATCCACCGTGGTTGAGCGTGATCTTGTCACGTCTGAAAATACCCATAGATATAGTGTACGTCAGAATTTATATATAGTGTACAGTTGGTCCACCAGGTCAATTCAAAAGTTGTAACTGTCCTATCACAAACTTTCTCCTTTTAGTAGCTAGGCTGATGAAATTTGCCAATGCAGTCAAGACCTCTACTGAGGTTGAAGTCAGTAAGAAATTTAAAATATCATGTTTCTCTCCACAGGTCAAGGATTTTATTAAAGGAGCTAACAAAGTATCTCTCAGCTTGCGATAATAGGGGCAATGTAGAATTAACTGATGATGTTTTTACCCCCTGTGCCCACGAGCAGAGTGGAGTTTCCCCGCCATTATTTTACCTCGAATAAGTTTTTCCCCGCCTCCTGTAATTATTATTATTATTATTAATATAAACTTTTATACAGTGCGAGCGATGTACCTGGCTCTTTACAGAGAATAAGATAGACACGGTCCCTGCCCAAGAGCTTACAATCTAAAGACAATTTGTTACCATGATAGCCCTCCTATTGTGACTTTCCCTCCTCCTGTATTTTGTTTGTTGTATGATTTGTATATTTTAATTTTGTTTTATTTTATTTATATGTATGTTTTTAATGTGTGCAACAGCCTTTGGCTACGCAATAAATTTGATGATGATCTAAAGACAGGGGGAGGGGAGACAGGGAAGGGGGAACAGAGGGAGAGACAAGAGATGCAACAATCATGAGGATGTGAGAACTCAGGTACACGTTCTTGGCTTGGTTACAGTACATTGGGAGTTTGCAGATAACAGGTGGGGATGATTAACAGGAGTTAGGAAGGGCGGAGCAGAAGAGGTGGGTTTTGAGGAGGGACTTGAAGGTACGAAGGGAGGGGGCAAGGCGGATGTGGGCAGGGAGGGAGTTCCAGGCATGCGGGGCAGCAAGGGAGAAGGGACGAAGGCGGTTGGGGGAGCAGGGGAGGCATGGGAGGGTGAGGGAGGGGATGGAAGAGGAGCGGAGTGCTCGAATAGGGGTTTGGAGGGAGATCAGGGCAGAGAGGTGGGGGGAGCGAGATTGTGAAGGGCTCTGTAGGAACTTGTGCAGAATATGTTCAGGATGAGGGAGCCAGTGGAGAGAGAAGAATCTGAACATGGTCAAAGCGACGGGCAAGGTGGATGATTCTGGCAGCAGAGTTTTGAACAGAGATGAGGAAAGAAAGGTGAGAGCGGGGAAGGCCAGTGAGGAGGAGGTTACAATAGTCGAGGCATGAGATGACTAGGGCATGGATGAGAGTTTTGGCAGAGGAGACGGACAGAAAAGGGCGGATCTTAGCAATGTTGTGGAGGGAGAAGCAGCAGAATTTGGCCACGTAGTCAATGTAGGTTTTGAAGGTAAGGTGCGAGTCGAAGATGAAGCCCAAGCTACAGGCTTGGAGGACAGGGAGGATGGAGACCCCGTCAAATGGCAATTGATAGGGAAGAGGGAGAGAAAGGATTGGGAGGGAAGATAAGGAGTTTAGTTTTTGCCATGTAAAAGGAAAAAAAACATGAAATCAATACAAGAACTTCCTCAAAACCTGGAACTCCTTAATTACTCTGGTTATCTAGGTGGTGTACATGACAGTACAGAGCTAACAAGATTAGCTCCTCTTTAGAGACAGTGGTGCAATTGTTCTACAGATTTCCTTGAAATAGTGTCTTGGAGATGCCAACAGTAATGTCAGAGCTACCATCCCTCTACTTACTTCCACCCTTCTACTTTTTGTGATTCATTTTATAATCTTTTTTTTTATATAAACAACAGTTCATAGAATTGTAGGCAAATGTGCCACTCTTTGTAAGCAGTGCCTGTTTATAGACCCAGTCCAGAGGCAATGGTTACAGTACTTTGTACTTTGTAATTGAAAACGGCAGGCGAAAAACTACATGAGGGTAGCACACATATTTTATACATATATGTGGTACAAAGCTTTCTCTTTTTGAAATTTTACCTGTTATGGACCATAACGTATGGTAAAGAAACCTGCCAATTGAGGAAGAAATCACAAGAAATCAAGTTTTAAGATTTAAAAAAAGTAAGTATGTTTTTCTAACAATCTTTCAGACATAGTTTCTTTCTCTGGCAATAGTTCAGTTTCTCAGAGAGGTGAAGGGCATTGATGGCTTTAAATATCTTTCAAGCATCTCCGGAGTTACCTTTTCATGAAGAAAATGTAGAGATGTTTTCAATTCAGTCTTTCCACCCCAGTAAATCCTCCCTCCCCCTCCGTCTCCCTCTCTCTGACAGAGAAAGGCTAGGCCTATGTGTACGGGCCTAATTTTAGGTGAGTCAATGTTGACAAAGATAAAAAAAAACTAACTAGTAAAGGAAGAATAACCTAAAGATCATAAAAATAGATTGGTAAATTGGCCCAAGTGGGTCAATATCACTTCCCTTCTTGTCCACACACCCCCCGAAAACCAGAAGATACATTTTAGGGCTGTCGGTTCATTTTTGATAAAATCCAAATAAACCAAACCCTTTTACAGACTCAATATCTGAAACACGACTATTGGATCTGTCTATTCAGGTTTCAATTGAACCCAACATTTTCTCAAAAATGTAATATCCGAGGTCTTGAACTGGACCCCCAAAACTGCAGCACATATCCAGCTTGGAGCTGGGCTGCCCTCTGACTCGAAGGCCGCTTGTACATGAGACAGGGGAGAGATGTGGGTGTGGAGTGGGGACTTCCACGAGTCGCACAGGGAGACTCATGTGAAACTCTGCTCATGGGCACAGGGTTTTAAACATCATTAGCTCGTTTCTGCCATGATTGCTCTCACGGATCACAGGGCTGGATTTTGAGCCTTGTAATCTGAGAGTGCAATCACAGCAGAAAAAGATGAATGACATTTAAAACCCGGTGCCCACGAGTGGAGTTTCACGCGATTCTTCCTGCCGTTATTCTGGCTCATAGCACTTCCCATCCCCATCCCATCAGCTTAGCCACCTGCTTGCAGAGCCTGTAGTGAGCCCTCCCAACCTGCAGGGGGCGGCCCCTGTCTGAGAACTGCAGTTTCCAGCACTGCAGTCAGGCCCAGCCCAGCCAGGGAGAAATGGCTGGTCCTTGGCAGCCTCATTTCCCACTCTGCAAGCCAGTGAACCCTCCCGCAAGTCAGCCCCATGCCCCCTTCCCACTGGGATCCCACTTTCCACACGCCAACGACTGCCCTGAGCCAGAAACCACTCCCTGCCCAAGCCAGAACCATGCCTCATTTCCCCTCCCCAAGCCAGTGGCCACTTCCCCAAGCCGGTGACACCACCTAAGCCAGACTCATGCCACATCCCCAAGCCAGCACCTGTCGGAGCCAGATCCACCAGGTTACATTCTCCCCTTTCCCAAGCTTGCTGCGTACCTCTCTCCCCCCTCAAGCCAGCAATCCCTCTGAACCACACCCATGCCCCGCTCCACCCTCCTCACCAAGCTAGCTGTATTCTCCAACCCCCTCCCCCCAAAACCAGTGCTTCCCTTTTTAAATTGGTGGCAGATTTAGCAACAGTTTTGACTGCATTTTGCTTTTCTTATAGGCCTGTTAAACTGGCAGTCCCTCACTACACATCTGTGCCAAAATAACCCATATCCAGGGATCTGTGTTCACTGCACTTTCGACATTAGCACTGCAGCAATGGGTAAAAATGCAGTGAAAAGAATAAAGATGTAAATACAAATACTAAAACCACAAATACAGATACAAATACTTGACCCTGTGAACAGCCCTAATACATTGTGAGGAGAGCCACAATGCTATGTCTTAAAAACACTCACTGGCTGTGGTTTTTAATGCTAGTTATGAGCATGAATTCAAAATCACCTTTTAAAAGTTCCCTCTTCAAATGCATTCCTTTTATTAATTATTAATTAATTTTTATTAATTATTATTATTATTAATTATTAAAGTTTGTTATGAATTTTTAAAAGTGGAGAAAAATGGTCTCCAAAGGTCTGCAAGGTAAGCTCCCCACCCAGTTTTGCCAGTGCCATTATCCTGAACTACAGCACCCTGCTGTTTCAGTTCTGGGCCACTCTTCAGTAAAGCCTGCCAGGCTGAATGCTGATACCAGTCTAAGTGCTGGTTTTGGGATGTGAAGAAGTGATGTAAACCAGATCTTAACTTGCATTTCTAGAGGTGAAAGGCTACCAACTGTGATAACTAGCCTTCTTTCCTCTCTTCATATTGATAACAATCAGGAACGAAACCTATAATTCACAACCTAATTCACTGTGCACTGCAGGAACTGAATAAACAACTGCATTTGGCAATTACTGTAGTAAATACCTGCATTCTCCCTGTCTAATTCCTCCTATCAGTTAGCAGTCTGAGGAAGACAAGCACTTCATCAGAGCTGTCATGTGGATAACTTTTTAAGGGCACCTTGGATGGAGTGAACATTCTTTTCAGATCAAATTTAAACAAACATAGCAAGACAAAACATTTTACACTTCAGTGAGAATAAAAAGCCCTCATTGCCACATCTGCTTTACTTGCACAAAGTCATGTTATACAACAAACAAATTATACATTCAAGCAAAGTGGTGCATTTTCTATTTTGTTTTTAAATAAAAATGTATACATTGGGATTAATACATAGGTGGCCATCCTAAGTATGTTTACTCATAAGTAAGACCCATGGAAATCTCTGGGACTGACTTACAAGTACATGGTTTTAAGACCATAGCCTAAATGTTCAAAATTAGCCTTTGTGTTTTTTCATGGTATTCACAGGAAATTTCCCACAATTTCTAAGGGGGGTGGGGAACTGTCAGACCCCTCAGTCTGGTTACAGAGATTTTATTCTGCTTTATTTGAGAGAATTCAAAAATTATCAGAAAACACAGTGTGGATGGAAGAGGGGAGAGAAACAACTAGTATTTTCAACTCTTCTGCATTACAACATGATTTTTACAACACGCATAACAACTAAAAGATGGTGCCCTCTGCTGGCCACAGAGATTCTGTCAGCTACCCAAGCAAATTTATGCATGAGTCATGGGAACAGGGGGGGAGGGGGTGGGAGGGAGAAATAAGGTGCCCAGGGTCTCATAATTCAGATCATGCAGAACAGAGATGGGGAACCTCGGGCTCTGGGGTCAAATGCAGCCCACAGGTAGTTTTTTAATGTGGCCTTTTTCCAGTTCCTGGATCTGGCCCCATGATCCGATTTTTACCCCTAAGCACTAAAAAAACGTAGCTTAGGGTATGGGAGCAGAGATGAGAACATGCAGATAAGGATAGGGGACAATCTGAACCGCTTCTTCTTCAGCCCGCTCCTTAAGCACTTTCATCGCCAACGTCTACGACAGTGTGGTGTAGTGGATAACATTGACTCTCCTAAAATTAGGCCGATACACTCAGACCTAGGAAGCCAAGTTCAAATCTCACCCTACTAGCCATGAATGCACTGGGTGTCCTTGGGCGTTCCTCATCTGTAAAATGGGAATGTGTGTGTGCTTGTGTTTCCCCTCACCTTTGTCCATCTTAGATTGTAAGCCCACTGGGCAGGACCTGTCTCTGAAAAATCTGTGACTGTAAAGTGCTATGTACACCGAGTAGCACTATAGAAATTATTAGTAGTAGTATGTGGCCCGTGGAGCTTGTACTAATTTTCAAAGTACCCCTAGAAGGAAAAGGTTCCCCACCCATTATGATGTACAAGATTTCATCAAGGATGCAGTTTTCACTTTCCGGTTTTCTGAATTTGTCACATGCTTAATTTCTTTGCATGGAGAGAAGAGAGTAGTTAATTCACGTAACTCTTTGGGGAAGAGAAATTTCGTATATATGACAAAGGCTGCAATCCTCAAACCAAAATGTTTGAACCTTCCAAGTGCTACAACTATCAATCGGAAAGTTGGATGTGAGAGAGAGAACTGGGTCTGAATATCACCAAACTGTATGCTATATGCCTGCACCTCTATTCCATATATATACATACATACATGGAGACTTTACATTCATGAATACATCCACCTATTATGTAACAGTACTCTGGGATCCAAAAAGGACTGATTTTACATTTTTCTTATAATCCTTCAGAAACTTGGAAGATCAGTTAATTCACTAAGTGCAGAGATCAGAATCAAAACTGAAGTCTAGAAGATGAGTTTATTTAGCAAGTGCTGACCTTTACTGAACTACGCAATTTTCTAATACTGATTTTGTTTTTTTAAATTTGCAGTTATATACCAAGATTTACTGAAAGCTTTGAAAGCCATGCTTAGCCATGAAATGTTGGCAAAATTGTCAAAACTAATTCAAAAGAAGAGAGCCACGGACTTATTTAGTATGAGAACAAATTTACACTGACCTGCACTACCCTGGGTGATAAACTTAAAACACACACACAGAAATTTACCCTAATTTTTTTTTTTAATGCTTTCGTGTGCATTACCTGCATTACAAAATGTTCCATGAAAGCAGAAGGGGAGGGAGTTTCGATCCAGAAAGATTCCTATAATCTTATAATTTCTGCTGTATCCAAATAAAAGCATTCAATACCACTTTGACTACTTTTTTCACTACCCTCATAGGATTAATATACAAAGGCCATGTGCAACTTGTGCAATGTTTGTGAAGGAAAATCTATCATTAGCTATGTAGAATTATTCTCCAGGATACACAATTTCTGCAGTTAAGCTGCTACAGTGAAAGCACGCAGAAGATCAGTCACTTTGGGTGAAAACAGACATGACGCTAACCACCCTTTAACCACCTCTGGTGGTTATTTATGCATGTTGCAAAGCTGTATTGGTGCCCTATGCAGTCCTGCAACATGGGGTGATTTCAGACGTGACGATATCACGTGAACCACGCTCAATTCCGCGTGGTGGCTGTGATAGCGTCACGTCTGTTGGGGGAAACAGATGTTTCCCCCCAGATGTTACCACGGCTGGGGATTGCATTCGACACGTGAGCAGCCGAAGCGGGGGGACCAGAGGCCGCCGCGTGTCGAATGCAATCCCATGCCGGGGTGAACCCCGGCGTCTCGTCTGGTCGGGCGCCACGGCCC
>QEPC01001478.1:1742285-1759869 GCA_003113815.1 Sphenodon punctatus | reverse complement strand
GGGGTCAATTTGAACCACGCTTCCCGGGCTAGCCGGGGGAATGTCCCGGGAAGCGTGGTCAAAAAGATCCCCAGCGGGGACCCAAAAAAAGTAACGTCTGGGCGGTTGCCACGGCCCGGGATCCCCAGTGGGATCCCGGGCCATGGAGCTTCCGGCCTGACGCGGCGGCCGCTGTGGCCCCGCCGCCCGCCCGTCTCCCCGGAGGGCGGGCGGTGGGGTGCGTGGAGGGGGCGGGGCCATGCGGCTGCACGTTGCACCACGCGGCCCCGCCCCCTCCCACATTCCCCGCCGGGATCTCCCCGGCACGTCTGCTATGGCGTTACGGGGTGATCCCGGGGGGGAATGATTTCGGTACGGGGCCAAAGGGCCCCGTAACGTCTGAAATCACCCATAGTTAGCTAGTGGAGAACTGCGAGTAAATAAACTATAGAGTTAATTCCTGCTGTGTTTAAGTATTTTGAGGGCCTGATCCTGACAACACTCATCACCTGACACCGCCAAGCTGTCACAGTGCTTAAAAACTCATTTTAATTTTCCAAATATCAAAGTTGAAAGTATTTTTAATAATATATTTTTAAAAAAAACAACAAATGAAAATGGGCTACATTTAGCTTGCTATTACAAATGCTCCCTGTAAACTAGTTAAGAAACAAAGTCTCACGTACTTGCTGTCCTTTCTCCTCATCCTTATCTTTTTCTCCTTAGTACCCTAAAGAATGTTTGTCTTAAAAAAATAAATTTTAAAAAACAATATATTTGATGAGGCCACATGAGCAGCAAGGGCCCGATCCCTGCATAGCCCCATGGTGTGCAAGCACAGCTGCCACACTGTGGAGCTAGCATGGTGAGCTGGGCACATGAGCAGCTGCCCCCCGGACAAGGAAGCCGGGCGGCTGGGATGCTCTTGGAGTTCCTACAACAGCCCGGGCAGGTCGCAGCACCAGCCACATGAGCGGGCACCTGGCCCACTCCCCCACCTTCCATCTCCAGCCCAATGAGATCTGGATCTAGGACTCTGAACATCCTCCCTCCTAGCCTATTCTACACAACTCAAAGACTGGGGAGCAGTCTAAGAGGGAAATTTGGGCCCCGGAAAGACAAGACTCTCAGGCCCTGGAAGGGAAAAGTACCCAGCTGCTGCTGCTGTCTCTGTACTTAGATGTTACAGCTTCTCCTGGGCCTCACTTGCCAAGTCTGGAAGACCAGCCGTCTGCTGCAGTGTGGAGATATTGATAGCCGAAACAGTACATGGCAGTGACCAGAGAGTTGAGAAGGGCTTAGCAAGCCAGACCCTTGTTGGTGCCTCATCATGGAGCCTGCCATGGAGTGTCTAGAAGGGAAGGTCTGAAAACATAGTGGAGAACCAGAATCTGCAGGAATCACATCTCTAAACCTGGCCTGGTGAATACAAAGGCTTGTTGTGATAGTCAATCTGAGATATTTGGATTACCTGCACCTGTGGGAATAAGTCTGCAAATATACAAGAGCCTCAGAGACTGTACTTCAATTCACCTGAGTCTTGTATGACATAAAATGCCAATATTTGGTTAGGTTTGAAGTTGGGGTTATTTCAGAGGCAAATATTGTAAATGTATTGAGTTTAGTGGCAATGAAGGGAAAATTCTGAAATTTTAAACTGTTTAGTAAAGTCAGTTATCACTATTTTTATTTTTTACATTTACCTGAGGAAGGATTTTCTTCTGAGGAAAGGCCACAATGCTCCACAACAAAGGTGCTGACTTCCTGGTGTAGGAGATTCTCTCATCCACCCTGAGTGGAACATTTAAGAAAGGTGCTGGAGGAAAGCAGAGACCTCTCTTGATAGGGCTGCAGTTATGCTGTTCTGTTCTAACTTCCACCCTAACAGTGGAGATTTTTCCAAGAAAAAAAGAAGTTTGGGTCTAACTTCCATTTATATTGAGCCCCAATAAAAATGTGAGGGCTAACTGTCCTTTTGTGTATTGGAAAATCTCCTTCAGTGGCATCTTAGGAAGCCTGGAGAGGTTAGTGTCACCCCTACTGTACAGTATTATTCAGAGGGATAGCCATTGATAACTGCTCTTGAATCACTTTTTTTAAAGAGAGTTTAAAGTTTCAGCCATTGTATAAGTGCCAATTTAATCTCCTTCCTCGTATATGTGGGACCTACTTTCTTCCTGGTTTGTTTTTCTCACCCTTTTTCATTCTCCTTCAACTCTTTTTCATTCTCCTTTAACTCTTTCTGCCTTTTCTTATTTTTGCTTGCTTTATCTTTTCCCTGCAAGCCTTTTCTGAGCCTCTATACACAGTGGTTCTAACAGATCGGACCACCATGTCATCTTAATAGTCTCCAGTCATGTAGGGAACTGCAATTTCTGTCAACAAAATAAAACTAAAGAAATAGTCTGTCTCCTTTTTTAAAAACAATACCCTGCCTCTCCACTACTAGAGTTCGACAGCATGACACCAGGGCTGAAACGAGCAGCTAAATTGCTGCTTGTGAGGAATTTCACCATATAGGGAACCTGAATCGATTTCCCAGCCATTTCCCAATACTGAGTGTGATTGACTGATTCTTGCAATACTGTAAGGCTGCTTTTAAACGCGGGCGCGCTGAAGCGCCTCCCAAACACCGCATTAAAGGAAAGCCACCGGAAGTGACGTTCTCCCCGTTGCCGGCGGCGGCTGAAGACACGGGGCTTTGGAGCGGCGCGTTCTTAAGCCAGATAATTGAACTCTTAAGAACGCACCGCTACAAAGCCCCGTGTCTCCAGCCGCCGCCGGCAACGGGGAGAACGTCACTTCCGGCGGCTTTCCTTTAATGCGGCGTTTGGGAGGCGCTTCAGCGCGCCCTCATTTAAAAGCAGCTTAAGATACCATTCCGATTTATTGACTTTCCATTTACTGCATACTGTTAATTTACTGCTTGCTGCATTTCTGAGGGTACTGTTTTACTTCTGGGTTTGTTGTTTCTGTATTTTTGAGCCAATCACTGTGCAAATAGCTCACCTCTTCAACCTCCACTCTACGGCCTCCAATCAGAATTGTTGTTCTATGTTGTTCCCTTTGCACTGACCAATCTGCAGTTGGATTGCAGATTAGTAAAGGAATCTGTATACCAGCCAAAGAGTGACAAGGAAGCACAAGGGGAAATGGAGTGCAAGAAATAAGGTATTGCATCGGTACTGCCTCTCAGGATTTGAAATGGATGGAAAAGTGGCAAATGGCAAAGCAGTAAACAAGATCCTGGTAAGTGGAAAGTCAGTAAATCAAGAAAGGAAACGCCAATCGAGACTTTACCGAGAGGTTCTTGATCCAACCAATATGGTGCTGAGTACCAGGATTTTGATGAGATTTCCCATTTTGGCAAAATCTCGGTTCAGCCCCACAGGACACTGGGCAGCTGAGGTCTATTTAAAAATACCAATCCTTTGTTGTGAGAAATCAGGATTAAGGCTGCTGTTTCTCTTCCAAGAATTTGTGAAGTTTCCTACAGGGATTCAGAAGCTTGTTTCAGAGAGGCTATATTTAGAGTGAATTGGATGAGTCTGCAAACATGACACTAAAATGATTTAGTGTAACGCAGCATTTTACAAAATGTCACAATTTCCATTATTATCATAAGTAGTTTTATTGGCATCCATTTTATTCTGGTTAATAATTAATGAGATTTGCTATTAGAATATATTACATACTCCACACCCCACAAAAAAGGGAGATGTCCAACAATCAGCAAGGCAGCCAACATTTTTTCCCTTTCCTCCTCTCTCCCCTTTCCTAGGAGATAAATATAGTATTCATCGCTTCCCTGGAACATTTTAACCTCTCTCATCCAAGAGCTTGGGAAAGCTAGCTCGAGTCAACTTCCTCCAGTACAGATTACAGATGAGAATTTGCTGGCTCTTGCTAACAGTGAGTAAAAGCCACACCCACTTGCGTGACCCTAACTGCATGGAATTCTCCATTCTTTAACATTTTGCTTTACAAGAGAGTGAAACAACGAGCAGAAAGAAGGCAGAGTAACAGGAATATAGGCAGACTATCATTTCATGGCACATCCTACAAACAAGTTAGAGCATTTTTAGACGAGCAGGGGAATCTAGCGGATTTACAAATCCGCTCTTAAAAAAGTCGCACGGGGAGCATTTACATGCACCGGAAGTCACTGGCCACTATTAAAAATTGTGGCATCTGGCAGATTTGTTTGTTGTATAAATCTGATTCTAAAAATAATGCGGGAGCCACCGGGTGCCACTGTTTTAAAATAATGCGCGAGCGGCCAGCTGCTGCCATTTTCAGTGGCGGCCAGCGACTTCTGGTGCGTGTAAATGCTCCCTGCGTGACATTTTAAAGAGCGGATTTGTAAATCTGCTAGATTCCCCCACTCGTCTAAAAACGCCCTTAGTGGTCCTGCCATCCTATGATTGTTTGCAGGGAAGAGTCCCAGTTTTGGCAGTTGCACGTACATCAGCAGAACTCTTTCAGGATATAAGCTCCAGCCTCCGAGTTGGTTGCTCCCACCCTTCTAAGCATACAAAGACCATGACCCTCTCCCTGACCACTTTGCAGCAGTTGCTCCTGGAGAAAAGGTGGGGAGGGGGATGACCCAGATCAGCAGCAGCCATTCCACCCCATCCTATTATCTGCCAATTGGCAGCAGTAAATTACAGTGGGCAGCAAAAGTGTGTGGAGCGTATTTGCTCTGACACTTGTGTGAAGTGTACATAGAAGTGTCCTATGAAATACCTAAAGAGAGGAGGGAAGTGCAAACCTGGCACTGCTGACTCTATTGACCTACTGGATGCAAAAAGCCATATCCACTTATAGAATCAATAGATATATTCTTAATTCTGCCTCTCACAACCTTCCATGCAAAGTGCATTTACTTATTCTTTGCACAGGGGGCTGTGGGTTGGCCTATTGTTTTAGACTCTTATACCTAAGACAGAAACAAAAGTTAACATTTGATGCCTTTTCTCGTCTGATGAATGTCTAATTAATTTAAGTTTAATCTGTATAGAAAGCATTTTGAAGCTAGAAAGTGCTGAGCAGTACAGAAACTCTGCTTTCCTGGTACTCAGACTGGGGTTCCAAGATTCTATTTGTGTAGGCCTAAGAGGCCAGGTAAAGGGCAATAGCTGTGTCCCAAGAGAGGCTGGGCAGCCATTTGTCATGGATGTTGTAGCCGTAGACTCATCCTGCATCCAAGCACGGGACTGGACGAGATGACCCTTGAGGTGCCTTCCATCGATCAACTATGATCAATGTTTGACAAATAAAATAAAAACAAATGACATCCTGCTGGCTTGTCAGACCCCAGTCCCCCACTGCCACCATCCTCCTCACCAGGTACGTGCAGGCAGGCCCATCTCCATCTCCTTTTGCCTAGGACCCTGATATACAAGGTTATAGTTGCCATAGTGACCGGTGGTACAGCTGTCACACCAGTCCCAGTTCCTTCCGCCCTGTTGTTCCTGCTGCTGCATGTGTCCCCTCCCTGACAACCTCCTTGACTGCCTATGTGTCCCCTCCCTAGTACCTGCAATGAAGGAACAAGGGACATGGCTTCCCAGCTGGTTCTTGCCACCTTTCCTGGTACTTCCACTGGCTGCTGCTTCCTGTTGTGCAGCTTTGTGCTAGACTCTTCACTCTGACTTGCCATCTCTTTGCTGGTGACTGCTGCTTTCTCCTTTGCCTGTCAGCTCACTTACCCCTCCTGGACCCTGCTGCCTCAGCTCATTGAAATGTTCAGGGGCCCCGTGAGGACCCCTTTGGCTACCAAAGAGATAAGTGTCTGCAGGAGCTGTGCCCTTTGTGATCCACCAGTTAAAACATGAGCCAGTACACTGACAATGACTTTCATTTTGCCTCTTGGCAATTCCCCTTCCTACAACACGGATCTCCCCACCCACAAAGTTCAGCCCTATCACAGTCCTCAAGAGGCCTTTGGTACCAGGCCTGTTCTGTTCTCCTTCACCTCAGTCTGCCAATTCTGTCCTCAGGGTACTCCTGCTTCCAGGCTTTCCTCCATGCTGCTCTACTTCTCTTACCCGTGGCTGCCTCCTTCACTGCTGCACCTTCCACGGGTCCCAGCCTGGTTCCGCCCCAGTTCTCCCTAGGCTGTCAAACCTTCAGCCAGGCTGTGGCTTTCAGTTCATGAGCCATGATAGAGTGTGGAGCCTTCCAGAGCCCATCTCTGCTCAGCTCAGCTCCCAGTCCCTGGCTGCTCCTGGGCCTGCAGCCCTCCTATACTCCCCTGTGGGTGGGCCTTAGTGGGAAAGTGGGCTTTCTTAAAGGACCAGAGGCCCTGCTTGGAACAGTACAGCCCTAGTATAGAACAGACAAACTTAAATACCTCCAAATTAAGCAAAATATGCAGTAACAATCCCCAGAATAACGGGGGTGGGTGGGGGAGGGGATGTTTAAGTGTCTACATACAAATGCTAGAAGTCTAAAAAGCAAGATGGGAGAATTAGACTGTATAGCACTAAATGAAGATATAGACATAATTGGAATCGCAGAGACCTGGTGGAGTGAGGATAACCAATGGGACACTGTAATGCTGCGGTACAAAATATATCGGAATAACAGAGTAAATCAAGCTGGTGGGGGGGGGGGGTGGCACTATATGTAGAGAGAGCACTGAGTCGAGTAGGCTTAAACTTTTACACAAAATGAAATGTACTCTAGAATCTCTTTGGATAGAAATTCCACATGCAACGGGCAAGTGTGTAACAGCTGGACTATACTAGTATCGACACCCTGATCAGGATGGTGAAACTGACTGTGAAATGCTAACAAAGATTAGACAAGCTACTAAAGTTGGAAACGCAGTAATAATGGGTGATTTCAATTACCCTCATATTGACTGGGTGAACGTCTCCCCAGGGTGTAATGCAGAAGTTAAGTTTCTAGATGCTGTAAATGACTGCTTCTTGGAGCAGCTGGTCCTGGAACCAACAAGGGAAGAGCTACTTTGGATCTAGTCTTAAGTGGAGTGCAGGACTTGGTGCAAGGGGTTATGGTGGTAGACCCACTTGGTAATAGTGATCATAATATAATCAAATTTGATATACCTATAGGAGGGAATAGGAAAAAAAAACCTACTGCAGTAACTTTTAACTTTAAAAGGGGGAACTATGCAAAAATTAGGAAAGTAGTTAAAGGGAATCTAAAAGGAGCAGTTACGAGGATTAAAGGTGTGGAAATTATTTAAAAACATCATCTTGGAAGTGTAGATTAAATGTATTCCGCAAATAAAAAAAGGTGGCAAGAGGACCAAATGTCTGCCAGTGTGGCTAAATGGAGAGGTGAAGGAGGCTATTGGGGGGGTATTGGAGTCAAAAAGGCGTCCTTTAAAAAAATGGAAAGCTAGTCCTAAGGAAGAGAATTGGAAAGAGCATAAGCATTGCCAAATTAGATATAAAACATTAATAAGACAAGACAAGTCAAGAGGGAATTTGAGGAACGACTTGCTAAAGATGCAAAAAATAAAAACTTTTTCAAGTACCAGAAGTAGGAAGTCTGCTAGAGAGTCAGTTGGGCCATTAGATAAGCAGGGGATGAAGGGGTGCTCAGGGAGGATAAATTTATTTATTTATCAAAATTTAATAACTTGCCCCCTCCGTTGAAAGGCAGCTCAGGGCGGCGTACAATAATATATAAAAATAAATACAAATGCAATAAAAACAGATTAAACAGTCACAAAAACTCCCTCCCCAACCCAACCCAGCCAAAAACCTGGAGGAATAACTAGGTTTGACATTGACAACTAAAAGAGAAGAGATCCAGGGACAAACAGATGAAGGTGAGTCTCCCAGCTGAATTATGAATAGACTTTAGTGGATAAGTGGCTCAGTGGGAGACCTGTGAGAGTAGTCAAAGGCTGTTTTTAGATGAGCGCGGTGGTGCCCGTGCTTGTTTGCCAAAAGAGCCGGCAGCCCGATTTACACATGACGCGACCACCGAATACGCGCATGTGCGGGCGATGTGCATCCATTTCCAGTCGCGAACTGACCGGGTCGGCGATCGAGGCCGGTCATACGCGGCCAGAAATGGATGCGCATCTCCCGCGCATGCTCGTATGCGGCAGCGGCGTCACGTGTAAATCGGGCTGCCCGCTCTTTTGGCAAACAAGCGCGGGCATCACCACGCTCGTCTAAAAACGGCCTAAGTGGGATGTGATGGGAGAATGGATTAGGGTTTCAATAGTGTGTTCCGACAGGAAGAGATGGATTTCGGACATATTATAGTGTCAGGATACCTTCTGGAAGATTACTCAGTTAGGGGGAGGAAGCTTTTTTCAGCAGCTAGATTAAACTCCCTCCCCGCTAAAATGCTTGAAGGCCAATACCAGGGGATATCTTTTGATCATAGGCTTTGTCCTTTTGATATGTTGGAGATGGAGTCTACTGACCATGTCTTATTTCGCTGTAAGTTGTATGATGAATTGAGGGAACGCTATTTGGTGGCAATAATAAATGGGTTACCAGGGCGGATGGACTGTTTCCTGGCACAGACTGTGCTGGGAGATTATGAGCAAGAGGTCACTTTCCAGGTAATCAAATTTCTTACTCGGGCATTTGAGTACAGAAAGAGATTTATGGACTTTAAATCTCCCTTGGAAGGGACAGAGACTGCGACTTCTTGAGTTATGGCACCGTATGTTCATTAGGATACTTGCTTTTTGTAATGGTTTTTTTAATTTTGTATGTATAACTTGAATTTTTATTGATGGTAGATTAAGTCTTGTTTTTTAACTGTTAGTATTTGTGTTTTTTAAAGTTTTTGTTAGTGCCGGGGGTCTTGTCAGAATGGGGGGGATTACCTTGTTTATTTCAGGCTGTTAGCACAGTTTTTGTATTGTGTTTGTTTTTTCTTACAGTTACTGTTCTCTGCTAACAGCTGTATTGTCTCCTCTATTTTTGGCAGTGGCCCTTTGTCATGCCTTAATAAACAATTTGAATTTGACATATTATAGAGAAAGATACGACACATTTTGGCAGTGTTTTAGATGTGAGCAGAGAAGGAGAGAGAGCAGTCAAAGATGACCCCAAGGTTGCGGGCTAAGAGGACTGGGAGGATGACCTTGTTCTCTACAGCGATGGAGAGAGGTGGGAGGGGAGTAGTGGGTTTAGGAGGAAATATATGAACTTCTGTCTTGGCCATGTTAAGTTTAAAGGTGGTGTTGAGACATCCAGGTAGTGATGTCAGACAGGCAAACTGAGATTTAGGACTGGATTTTAGGTGAGAGTTCTGGTGCAGAGAGGTAGATCTGAGAATCATCAGCATAAAGATGGTACTGAAAGCCATGGGAGGAGATCAGAGCACCAAGGGAAAAAGTGTAGAGGGAGAGGAGAAGACTGGGGCACACTAACTGATAGTGGGATAGCAGTAGAGGAGGATCTACCAAAGGATCCACTATGTGCGGTGGGAGAGGTAAGAGGAGAACCAGGAGAGGACAGAGTCCTGAAATCCAAAGGAGGACAGAGTGCCAAGGAGCAGATGGCAGTCACTAGTGTTGAAAGTAGGAGATAGGTCAAGAAGGTTGAGGATAGAGTAATGGCCCCTGGCCTGCAATAGTGCGACCAACAGCAACAACTATAACAACACGGACAGTAGTAGCCCTCAGAAGTTCATAATGAGAAATAGCAGTCACATTATGGAAGTATTTGAGCAGCATTGCTCTACTTAGAGAAAAGTTAATAACTAGAGAAGCTTGCTAAGGTTCACGGTCCAGTGCAACCTACACTCTTACAAAAGCTGTGTTTCCCTCTATAGCTAGTATATGTATAGTCTGCCAACTAATTCAGACAGTACAACATACAGCAGCCACTCTACTTCAAACAAACCCTCTATACACAGATTGGCACTAGGTCACACCCGTCATCCTGTTTTATAGCCAGTTAGCCACAGAGCTGATGCAGAGAGAAGCAAATCTCAAGATCTGGGCACTTTCACACGTACTGGGGGAGGCAGGAAAATGTGAGCAATTGCAATTATGGCTCTGTTATGCTGGGATTAGTGCACATGAGAATGCACTAATCCCTTTTTATCCCGTGAGAACACTCACGCGTCATTGGGTCCCCAAATGTAGTCCTTACAAGGACGTAGGTTCTTGCTGGATAAAAGGGGGGTAAGTCCATTCCCACATGAGCTAATGCCCACAATAACAGAGCCGTGCTTGCAATTGTGCAAGTTTTCCTGTCTCCTCCAGTACATCTGAAAGGGCCCTAAGATTTGAACTCAAGTGTTCCAGTTTCAGGCCCAACACACTATCCACTAGACCACACAAATTCCCGTCGTGAGATTTTTATAGCTAGTTCTTGAATGAGGTAGCAACAAGGACTTAACCTCTGAAGCAGTGCAGGTTAGGTTTATCATTCAACAAAAGCCTCTCATTAGGAAAGAAGAGGAGGTTCTTTATTTTTGTATTTTTCTCCCTTTCTTCCTCAGGCTAAATAAGAACAACAACATTAAAATGCAAACTTTATCATATAGACAATATTTCAGATTGTCAGCATGCTGTTCCTTTCAGTGTTTCTCAATTAATTTTTTTGAACACTTGGACTACAAAGCTAAACTGACTTGTTCTCATAAAGTTATTTTTCAGTGGTCTATATTCGGTTTCTATACTCCAGCCATTGAAAACCAAAACAAAAGCCCTATTAACCTATGCTACTTTTTGACTAATTAACCCTTGCATGGCAATTATCTCCAAAGAGACGACTTCTTTTTATTAACTTCCTGCTGCTTCCCTCCATCCTGCAGATTTCTCCCCCTCTTGGCCATAAAGCCTGCCTGTTTCTCAAGAACAGGAACTTTAAGACTTCAAACCTTAAGCTGTGGTTGGCTTCAGAAGGTTCACGAACAATTGGCTGTAGTGCAGTCAAGCTTTGATCTAACAAGGTACTCTTGTGGTGGAGGAACAACTGTTTCTAACTACAACTTCACACACACCTGGGCTATTAGTTCCACAGTCAAGGATGGTGACCTTTAACTTTTTGGCCTTGGCTTCAAGTTTCAAATTGGCTTCCCATCTGCTGATTAAAGCTTGTTTGCTAAAAGGGAAAGGATTAGAAATAGTAAGTATAATCCTGCTAATTTGTTGTGTGGCTCTTCATGTTAGAGAATAAAGAGAAAGAGAGCGAGAAATACTCATACATGGGTTTCTGTAGATGTTCCCCCCTTGAACTTGTGACTGCAACTGAAATGCAAAGATTATAAACTAGTCACTAGAAAGTTTTGTGCCGTGTGCTGCTGTCAATTCAGATGAAAAGTCTTCATTCTTAATTAAGAATCATTACGAGCTAAAAGCAGCGAGGCATTTCAATTATGCTAAACCCTTTCCTTGCTTCAGAAATACTATTAAACAAATAGTCTGATGCTAAATGTATAGTTGACTAACACCTACTATATATTATCATATGCAGTTTCCAGGCACCATTCACAATCATATCTTTGTCATCTCGCTTACATCAAGTTTAGCTACATCTATAAATTCCAGGGGAAATATCTATGCCATGCCAAAAATCCAATTTTCTCTCTCAAATGTGTGAGAGAGAATATTTATATATTCACACATGCTTATCCACACAGACGCCTCACATTCCTGGCAAGAGGCCAGTCATAAAAAAAGAGAAGGTGGTTGCATTCCTGGAGAAGAGATTTTCAACACTACGACTGAGCCGAAGACTAGATATAGTCTAATAAACAATGGCAAATCAGGTGGATCGAGTCAGGTGTCAAAGTGATATGGAGTACATTAAGGAAACCATTTAAATTAATATAACTCTTGAGCAAGATTGCTACATTGTCAGCTCTGAAGACCAGAGCCTAAATACCCTGTACCTTTTCTAGTTCAGCTATGTCTTTTTTGAGATGGGGCGACCAGAACTGCACACAATATTCGAGGTGTGGTCGTACCATTGATTTGTATAGAGGCATTATGACATCCTCAGCTTCATTCTCTATCCCCTTCTGAATTATTAATTAATTATTATTATTATTATTATTATTATTATACGCATTTATATAGCACCAGCGATGTACCTGGTGCTTTACAAAGAATAAGATAGACACGGTCCCTGCCCAAGAGCTTACAATCTAAAGACAGGGGGAGGAGAGACAGGGAAGGGGGAACAGAGGGAGAGACAAGGGATGCAACATTCATGAGGATGTGAGAACTCAGGTACACGTTCTTGGCTTGGTTGCAGTAAATTGGGAGTTTGCAGATAACAGGTGGGGGATAATCCTCGGTGGGGATGGTTAGCAGGAGTTAAGAAAGGTGGAGCAGAAGAGGTGGGTTTTGAGGAGGGACTTGAAGGTGTGGAGGGTGGGGGCAACGCGGATGAGGGCAGGGAGGGAGTTCCAGGTGTGCGGGGCAGCGAGGGAGAAGGGACGAAGGCGGTTGGGGGAGCAGGGGAGGCGTGGGAGGGTGAGGAAGGGAATGGAAGAGGAGCGGAGTGCTTGAGCAGGGGTCCGGAGGTAGATCAGGGCAGAGAGGTAGGGGGGAGCGAGGTTGTGAAGAGCTTTGTAGGTGAAGACAAGGAGCTTGTGCAGAATACACTGAGGAAGAGCTTTTTTGACTGCTGCTGTGCACTGCGCTGTGGATTTCATTGTATTGTCCACAACCACCCCCAGATCCTTTTCCTGAGTGGTAACTCCTAGTTTAGTACCCAGCATTGTGTATGCTAGTTTGGATTATTTTTCCCTACGTGCATCACTTTGCACTTGTTAAATCTCATTTGCCATTTAGATGCCCAGGCACCCAGTGTCGTAAGATCCCATTGCATTTCCTCACAGTCTGCTCGTGTTTTAACTACCTTGAATAACTTGGTGTCATCTGCAAATTTGATCACTTCACTCTTACCACCCTTTTCCAGATCATTAATGAATACGTTAAACAACACCGGTCCCAATACAGATCCCTGAGGCACACCACTTTTTACATCTCTCCACTGTGAAAACTGACCATTTAGTTCTACCCTTTGCTTTCTATCTTTCAACCACTTTCTGATCCATAGTAAGACACTACCTCCTATCCCATGACTTTTTAACTTTCTCAAGAGGGACCTTATCAAATGCTTTTTGGAAATCCAGGTACACTATATCTATTGGGTCTCCCTTGTCCACATGCTTATTTACACACACAAAGAATTCCAACAGGTTAGTGAGGCATGACTTACCTTTACTAAATCCATGTTGACTCTTCCCCATTAAGCCATGTTTGTCAACATGCCCTGTAATTCTGTCCTTAGTGATGGTTTCCACCATTTTGCCCGGCACAGTGAAGACCAACGCAAAGAGCTCATTCAGCTTCTCTGCAATGTCCTTATCCTCCCTGTGCGATTTTATCCATGAAGTAATTAACAAACATGTCACAGCGGGTCACTGATATTTCTGGTTCCAGGCGGAGGGAGGCCGGACTGACCAGCCCCCGCACCACCCAGAAACAAAAGCTACGCTGGATGTGACTTCACAAATGGTATAAGGCCAGCAAAAAACTCCTTTTTTGCTACCCTGACAACCATGGCATAGACTCACAAACTGGTTCTATGTCACAATCTGTCAGCTTCAGCATGAGACTGGCGCCATCATCGCTCTAACTGCTGCCCTTCCTGCTTCAGCAATCGCAAACCCTCTGTAAACCACAGGGACTGGCAATGCTGACATCTCGGGAGCAGACGCCTAGGAGCTGTCTGGTCAATGGCCTCAGATAGCAAGATGTTCCAGAAAACCACGAGGTCATTGAGCGGTCGGCCATCCAAATCAGATGGCAATTCCCTAAGAGCATTCTGGAACCTCTCTGGTTCCATTAGTCTCCAGGGACAAACCAACCAAACTGGTTCCATACCTTTCCAGGGGCAGACATACGCCAAGAGGCAGGCCTGCAGAAGGTAATGATCTGTCCACAACAAGGGCTCAGCTAATACCTCCCACACCAACAGATCCCCTACCTCAAGGCCAGTGCAGAAAATGAAGTCCAAGGTATGCCCTCCATCATGCGTAGGGCCGGTGACAACTTGGGACAGAACCATGGTTGCCATGGCAGCCATGAATTCACACCCTGCCCCGCCAAGACTGGCATCAGCATGGATATTGGGATTCCCCCAAGACGAATGTCTTCGGAGTTAGCAACACCACCTCCGACAGAGCGTGTAGGAATGCCGCTGTACAGGTTGGTGCATGGTATACAAGCAGCATCCCTAATCTGTCTCCTGCCAAAGCAAGCACAAGATGGAGTCCCTCACATCCCGATTCCAACTGTGCTGGATATTTCCTAACGGAACATGCCGCCCTAAAAATAATGGCTACACCCCCCACACCCTGTCCCTCCAGCTGTGCCTAATGCTGCACGGAGTACCCAGCTGGAACAAAGTCAGCCAATATAGGCCCTGACTCATTGTCCGGCCAGGTCTCTGTGATATACAAGAGGTCGGCTGCACAGTCCAATATCACCTCCCAGATAATTGATGGTTTATTAACAACCGACCTCGCATCTATATGAGGCCATTGGTCATCCATATCTGGACTCCTGAACTTGAGCAATAATTAATTCTTCAGGAGATGAAACCTCTGTAAAGAGCCTAAATAACCATGCAAAGTACTTGCGGGGCAAAATCTTTCTGGACATCCAGAACAGTCAATTTACACCAAA
The DNA here is from genome assembly GCA_003113815.1 of Sphenodon punctatus. NCBI lineage: Eukaryota > Metazoa > Chordata > Lepidosauria > Sphenodontia > Sphenodontidae > Sphenodon > Sphenodon punctatus. The sequence continues at coordinate 1,745,231 of QEPC01001478.1, read as the reverse complement.
ACATATGATCCTACCTTGTTACTATTGCCCAGAAAATTACTCGTATATTTTAAAAATACACATATGCTATTTAACCACCTGTAAGGGTGAAACTTTTGTGCTGCTAGGTAAGATAACAAGAGATACCGATAAGGAAGAAGCATTTGCACAGGAGCGCTAGAGTTCACAAAAATCCACCACAGACACACTCTTATCACCAAGAACTTTTTGTCTTTTGAAAAACATGTCAATTGTAGTTCTTGGTAAACTTGGTTTATTTGTTTAGGATTTATGTTTATTTTGTTTTTATTCTTTCACGTGTGCATTATCACTAATGTAACAAGGTGAAAGTTGACTTTGGTTTGCAGCCATGATAAGAAGTACTACTTAATCATCTACCTCCTCCTTTTATTCCTTTGGAGATCCTAACTTGATTGTGCCATCAGAGAGAGAGCAGCTAATCCCATGCCATCCGATTATGCCTGCCTCCTTCTTAGCGACTGAGCTAGCTTTCAGTTTCTAGCTTTGACTACAGAGGTGGCACTTTTAGACATAATCTTTAAAGCAGCACTTAGCTGCAAATTAAATAAAAACAAACCCAGCCGTAATTAGGGAACATTTTCCTCTCCTTTATTCCATTTCCTACCTGCACTAACTTCTAAACCTCAATAATTCAAGGGGGAAATCAACTGGAGAGTCCCGATTTCAAGGAGGGGGGGACAGAATTGCAAATGTGTATGCAGCGTAAGACAAAATAATTGCATAGATGCCAAAGGGAGGAAGAGCAGTTTTTCACAGGGACGATTTACCAAATGGGCCAGAGATTACAAGCCTCACAGCCCCCCTCAGCTGCTAGACAGTTCTATGTACATTCTCTTGAATAATAGTTTTCTTTCTTTCTTAAATGGGCAGGAGTAAAATACAGAGAAAAATATCTTTTAAATTATCACAGTATGCACATAAGCCATCTGCAGCGTAAAGAGCATAATGTTATATTGGGGAAATGATTCCTTGGGGGAAATGTTGCTTCCTCTTTTTCCCATTGATGTAATTAGGATATAACTTTGCCGCGCCATCCCAAGTTTTCATTTTTTGCCCTTCTGTCGTTCTGCCTCCACAGCCTGGGATCCATCCCTTTCATTCGGGATGTGAGCACAGCTCAGAGGTAGGGAGCAGGGAGTTGGTGTCCTGCATTTCACACCTACGGCTGACACAAGAGCAAGTGTTCCTGTTCCACAGGGAAATACTGAACTTTTGGGAGCCCTTGTGAGTATTCGTCGGTACTTCGGCAGTCTCGGGTAATCCTGTGCTTCTGCCATTGGTGATATCGGTGCCTGTGGTTTTTCATCATTTCCTGTCAATTTTGTCACTTTCCAGTATTTTTGGTCACTTTTTGACAGTTTTATGACAATTTCCAGCAATTCTCTGCCACTTAGCCAGCACTTTTACATCTCCACAGCCCCTGGGGGTTCACCAGGGGTGCACATGGGGCATGGAATCAGCCTTCTAGCAACTCAGTTCAACTCATGAAAAATAAAAACAAATGGCAAAAACAGCAGAAAAGCCGATAAGGTTCTGTGTTGCATGAATGATGGCAAATGACCAGTTTCCAATGGAAACAGCATTTGGCCTACTCACACCTGGTATCTTGTACTGGATGGAGAAGCATGCCTCCCAACATTTTGACCAACCAGAGGAATAAACTCCACCCCTCATTAAATAAGCGCTGCCTCCTAGTGCACTTACACATGCATGCATTCAGCTCTCAACATTTTGCTGTGCGTCCTGAAAGGCAGTGCGGTGTTATGGTTAAGTACACAGTACTTGGATCAGGACGTGGGGGGGGCCCTAGTTCAAGTCTTGCCTTAGCCACAAACTCACTGGGTGACCTTGGGCCAGTCACAATATTCCCTGAGCCTAACCTACCTCACAGGGTTGTTGTGAGGATTAAAAGTTGTTTTAATTTGTTATATGTGAAGCGCTCCGAGTGCCATGGCAGGGGGCCGTTATATAAAAATAAAGATGATTTATTAATTATTAATTTATTATTATTATTAAGAGGGAATAATGAACTGTACTGTTTAGCATTCAGCTTAGATTCTTGTCATTCCATCATCTCCCCATTGTCCTCCCAACTACTATTCCTGTGAGGCAACTAGGAAAGGGGTGCCTGAGGCTTGAATATGACACTCTCTCTCCCCCCACCCCCACCAAGAAAGAGGAACTTTGACCCCCTGAAAGGACAGTGGGATTCAGCACTCAAAGTGGGACTTTAACAAAGCCCCCTTCGTTCACGACCTCTTTCTTTCTCACCACTTTCAACTCCTTGCCCTTACTGAAACCTGGATCTCCCCCTCTGACTCTGTCACCCCTGCCACCCTCTCTCTGGGGGCCTTTCGTTCTCTCATCGCCCCCGTCCCGAAGGCCGAGGTGGTGGCGTGGGCCTTCTCCTCGCCCACCCCTGTCGATTCCAGCCCCTTTCCCCTCCCCTCTCCCTTCCTTCCCCTCCTTTGAGGCTCACTCTGTGTGTCTCTACTCCCCCCTTCAGCTTTGTGTCGCTGTCATCTACCGCCCCCCTGGCCTCCTTTCCTCTTTTCTCCCAGCCTTTCAATCCTGACTTACCTTCTTTCCTTTCCGACGATACCCCCGCTCTCATTCTTGGTGACTTCAACATCCATGATGACACACCTTCCCAGCCCTCTATCTCCCACTTTCTCTCCCTAGCCTCCTCCTTTGATCTCCACCTCTGGACTGACTCCCCCACCCACACCAGTGGCCACTCACTCGACCTCATCTTCTCCAGAAACTGTCCTGTTGCTGACATCTCCTCTGACCTTTGTCCCCTGTCCGTCCATTACCTCACTTCCTTCAACCTCTCCCAACGACCCCCATCTTCTTCCCCTGCTCCACGCCCCTTCCATGATTTGCAGGCTATCAACCCTTTAGACCTTGCCTCCTCCCTCTCCC
>QEPC01001478.1:1718317-1734591 GCA_003113815.1 Sphenodon punctatus | reverse complement strand
TGCTATGGAGCTAAGGGAATGGCTCCTGGCCTGTTTGGACTAAACTGAACCTAAGGACTGAACCCCTTTGCTGCAAGGCAAAGGCGCACCTGAAGCTGTGAGTAATTGAATGTGACATCTGAGGGACCAGTTTAGGCTAGATGCTACTAAAAAGGCCATTGTGCCTAAACTGTTCTGATCAATTGCTTTTGCTCAAGGATTGAATGTGTCTCACATGGTTGCAGCCTGTGATGCTGGGTTTATATTATCATTAAAGTAATATTCCTTTTCTTTTGATCTAAAAGATCTGTGTGTGTGTGCGTGTGTGTGCGTGTGTGTGTGTGTGTGTGTTAGCAAATACGTCTCTGTACGCTCAGGCGGCAGAAATTGGGAACTGTTTTATACTGGCTTGCGAGCCTGGCTGTTTAAAGCAAAGGATAAAGGTCTCATTCTCCCCAGAGGGATAGGACTTGCAGTCTAAGTAAATATTCTGGGTGGTGGCAGTAGAAAGAGACCAGATAATAAGTGGGCAACGGGGTGCTGGGAGGCTGGGGTGAACCCCAGTGGGCTCCGTTACGCCACACGGTGCATTACAGGCAGCCAGTGCAGCGCATGGAGCACCGGTGTTATGTGCTTTCGTTGGCCCATCCCTGTTAGGAGACGAGCCACCTCATTCTGCACTAGCTGCAATTTCTGGGCCAGGATCAAGGGAAGCCCCACATAGAGCGTGTTACAGTTGTCCAGCCTCGAGGTGATGAAGGCATGGATCAAAGTGGCCAGGTCAGGTCTGGAGATATACGGGCACAGCCCCTGCACCAGATACAGTTGGCGGAAAGCCACCTTCACCACCACATCCACCTGCTGATCTAGACGGAGACCTGCGTCCAATAATACCCCCAGACTCTGAACCTGCTGAGCCACGGAGGGGCGCACCCCCTCCACAAGAGGGGGCACCACCTCCCAGCCTGGCCCACCACCATCACCTCCGTCTTATCGGGATTAAGCTTCAGTCTGCTCTGTCATAACCAACTCGCCACGGCCTCCAAATACTGAGATAGCCGCACATGGCCGCACATGCATCTCCACTCACTCCCCACTCATCCGCACCCATAGAGCAACTGCCATTTTCCCAGGTTGCTCCGTGTGTGTGGACGAGTGTGTGTGTGTGTGTGTATGTGAGTGCGGATGCATGTTAGGCGGGTGTGTGCATCCCTATTCACCACATTGTTCACATGGGGCTCCTCCACCCATGAACACGCAGAAATCTGCATGTTCATGGCTGGGAGAGGCCCATGTAAAAAGGGTCACATTCTCACAACTGTCTTACTTATACTATAGTATCTTAGGTAGGAATTTAGGATGTAAAGCAATATCTATTCTATCTTGGAAAATCTGCAAATATGGTTCTGACATTATTATGGCTGCTGTTTCACTAACTTTTCTTAATGAAGTTATTGCTAAGGAATACTGTCTTTAAACCCCCACCCCCTAACTAGTTCATATAATCAATTCATGCTGCCCTGGGGGCATAAATAAACTGGTTATGGGGGAGGGACAGAAATAGTTATGGGTTGGGGGGCAGCATGAATTGATTGTATGAGGGTGGGGGCACAAATGAACTGGTTATGGGGTGGGGACAGCGTGAATTGATTATGGGGGCACAACTGAATTGGTTATTTATTTAAAAAAAATTTACCCTGCCCCTCCTCCCAGGCAGCCCGGGGCGGCTAACAAAATCAAATCAATAAAATACAATAAAACATATAAAACATCATATACAAATTATAACAGTAGGAAAAAATGAGGAGAAACAGCCAGCCTACGGAAAGCTGGGAGGTCCGGGGCCAGATGGGCCCCTACCGGGAGGGAATTCCAGAGGCACAGCGCAGCCACCGAGAACACCCTGTCCTGCGTGCCCCCAGATGACTGAAGGGGCCGATCCAGAGCCCTGGGAGTGAGGCTGTCTCACAAATAGGCAGGGCCCAGACCGTGTAAGGCTTATAGGTCAAAAACAACACTTTGAATCGGCCCGGAAGACTATTGGCAGCCAGTGCCGAGATCGGAGCACTGGTGTAATGCGCTCCTGGTGACCCAGCCCCACCAGGATCCAGGCTTCTGCATTCTGCACCAGCTGCAGCTTCTGAGCCGTCACCATAGATAGCCCCACGTAGAGCGCGTTACAGTAGTCTAACTGAGAGGTGATAAAAGCATGGATGATCATGGCCAGATCTGGAACCTAAACCAGCAGCCAAAGCCGCCACACCAGATGTAACTGGTGGAAGGCACTCCTCGCCACAGCCTCCACCTGGAAATCCAGGCGAAGCTGCGCATCGAGGAGCACCCCCAAGTTCTGTACCTGGGAAGCCAATGGAAGACAAACCCCCTCAACCGAGGGGGCCGTCACCTCCATCGACTTACCCACTAACATCACCTCCGTCATGTCAGGATTCTGTTGCAGTTGATTAGCCCTCATCCAGTCCCCCACAGCTGCCAAACACCTGGTAAGCACCAAGACAGCCAGGCCTGGGTCAGTTGAAAATGAGAGGTACAGTTGGGTGTCATCCACATACTGATGACACCTCACCCTGTACCCCCTGATCACCTTGCTGAGCGGCTGCACGTACACATTGAACAAGAGAGGGGACAAGACAGAACCCTGCGGGACCTCACACAAGAGGTCTTGGTGAGATGAAAAATAATCCGCTGAGCACCAACTGCTGAGTTCTCCCGGTCAGGAATGAGTGGAACCACTCAAGAACAATTCCGCCTCCCTCTGCACTGTCCCACAGGCACGTCACCAACATCTCGTGGCCAATGGTATGAAATACAGTCGACAGATCTAATAGGACCAAAAGGGTTGATCGACCCTTATCCTTTTCCTGGCGCAGATCATTCACCAAAGCCACTAATGCTGTCTCAGTGCCATGCCCCGGACAAAAGCCAGACTGCGAGGGATCCAGATAACCAACACGGTTGAGATGCCCTTGGAGCTGCTGAGCCACCACCCGTTCAATAACCTTTCCTAAAAAGGGAAGGTTACAGACAGGCCGATAGCTGGTGGGGGAGTCAACGTCAAGCAATGGTTTCTTGAGCAGAGGCCGTACCACCGCCTCCTTGAGGCAGCTCGGCACTCTGCCCTCTCATAGGGAGGCGTTGACCACCCCAGTCAGCAACGGCTCCATTGTCTCCCAGCAGCTCTTAATCAGCCAGGACGGGCACGGATCTAGTTCACAAGAAGTGGCTCAAACAGCCCCCAGCATCCCCACCATGTCAGCGGGTGTCACGAACTGAAACTGATCCCACAAAATCAGACAAGTCAGGGCTTCTACCACCTCTACCTCCTCCACTGTATTAATTGTGGCATCGAGGTCTTGGTGAATACAAGCGATTTTCTCCGCAAAGTAATCCACAAAAAGGTCACAGAGGGCAGATGATGACTCAACTCCAGGGTTGAGGGAGGCCAGACTGACTAGCCCCCGTACAACCCGGAACAGCTCCGCCGGACGGAATTTTGCGGATGCTATGAGGGCAGCAAAGAATTCCCTTTTTGCTGCCCACATAGCCACAGCATAGGCTCATAAACTAGCTCTAAGATGCAATCTATTGGCTTCAGCCTGAGAACAACGCCACCGTCGCTCCAACCATCGCCCCTCTTGCTTCAGCATCCGCAGCTCCTCAGAAAACCAAGGAGGTCTGCGGAGCCTCCGCCTGGGCAACAGACATCTTGGAGCTGTTTAATCGATGGCTTCTGTCAGCAAGGTGTTCCACAGCCTGACAAGGTCATCGATGTGACGGTCATCAATGTCAGCGGGTAACTCCCCCAGAGCACCTAGAAACCGCACCAGGTCCAACAGCCTCCGGGGGCAGACCATCCTAATAGGTTCCATACCCTTCTGGGGGCAGACATGTGCTAGAAGGGAGGTCTGCAGGAGGTAATGGTCCATCCATGACAAGGGCACAGCTGATATCTCCCCCACTAACAGACCACCCGCCTCAAGGCCAGTGCAAAACATGAGATCTAAAGTATGTCCCCCAAGATGTGTCGGGCCGGTGATTCTCTGGGACAGGCCCATGGTTGCCATGGCGGCCATGAACTCCCCCAAGAACTGCGTCGTCCTTGGGGACCGCAACACCACCTCTGACACAGCCTCTGCCAGAGCATGCAGGTAGGCCACAGTACTGGTAGGTGCACGGTATACCAGTAGCACTCCCAAACTGTCCCCTGCCAAATCAAACACAAGATGGAGGCCCTCAATACCTACCATGGATCGCACTGGATACCTCCTCAAAGAGCACCCCTCTTTAAAGACCACAGCTACACTGCCCCACCCCTCCACCCCTCTGGTCGCGGCATAATGTCTTTGCATAGCATAATGCGCTAAATAGGCTGGCTGCATTTTGGGTGTCTTGTGTGTTTGATAACAGCGCCCCCAGGCCTGCCGGCGGGACACAAAAAGGGGGGCCCATCTTGACTTCTTGGCCAGGGGCCCATTCCACCCTAGCTATGCCCCTGGGAATGTGCTATTTCGCTTTTATCCCACAAGAACACACGTAATTGTAAAAGCAACATTTGGGGGACCCGGTCATGCATGTGTGTTCTCGTGGGATAAAAGCGAAATAGTGCATTCCTACGTACACTAATCCCCATGAGAATAGAGCCACGGTTGCCATCAATCCCTGTGCCTCCCAGGTAACGTGTGAAGGTGGCCTTGGTTAAAATCAGCCAGAGAGATGAAAAATTACTCAGGGAGACAAACAAACAAACACAAACACAAACAAACACAAACACACACACAAACACACACACACACACAATGCAAAAGCCTTCTTGCCATAGCAAACCAGGCTAAAAAATGAGACAGTATCTGACAAAACAACATATACATAAACAGTAAAGTTTATTGAACTGAAAACTGAGTGAATAATCCAAAATAATTACTCAATAAGGGTTACTGCACCAGGGGTATCCAGCCTTTTAAGGAACAATGCCTGAGGGTAGCGGCTGTGTATTAGAAATAACAACTTTACTGGCAAGAGGCATATATGCTGCACCCTTTGGGAACTATGAATGGGTACCTTTAGCCAGAAAACCTAAATAATAAATTCATTTATTTATTTTTTTAAAAAATTACTTGTGGCATACTCTTCCACTGTGTTGCCTCAACCCTACATTCACTCATGTCACTAGCTCTCTTTTGACACCCTTTCACTCTCATTGATCTCCCTTGTCCTTTGCTACTTTGAGGATGCCCACTATGAATTCGAGGACAGCAATGCGAATGCCCAGCTGAGGAGAGACACTCGCAATTCTGGTCATTTTGGCTCTCCCTTGGAGGTGGGAGGTGTCCAGAATTGTGCGTCTCTCCCATACTTTCAAAAGTGCGCATGTAACATGTTCCAAACTGCTTCTCCTTAGTAATGTGGTGATATTTATTTATTTATATCTTTAGCCGGCCCTTCCCCTAAAGCTCACAGCAGCTTACAATATTAAAAATACAAAACACATTAAACTACATTAAAATTCCATTAAAAACCCACCCTCACCTGTAAACCCACCCACCCCAACTACCTCCGCCCACCAAATGCTTTGTCAAAATAAAGGTTTTACACTACCTCTGGAATATACCCAGGTTCTGATGGACCTCCAGGGAAAGGAGGTTGCACAATACCAGGGCAGCAACTGAGAACACCTTCTGAGAACCCTTGTCATATGAACAAGATTATCAGGTGGTATCCACAAAAGAGAGCTTCCTGCCAACCACAGGGGTCATGGTGGAGAATGGTAGGAAATGTGATCTTTCAGATATGTAGGACCCAGGCCAGTTAGGGCTTTAAAGAGCACCTTGAATTGTGCCCGGAAAGCTATAGGGAGCCAGTGCAGACTGTAAGACACAGGTGTAATGTGCTCACAGTGACCAATTCCTGAAAAGAGCTGGGCGGTCACATTTTGCACCAGCTGCAGCTTCTGAACAGTCACCAAGGGCAGCCCCATGTAGAGCGCATTGTACTAATCTAACCTTGAGATAATGAAAAGCATGAATCAGAAAGAAAGGGCTGCAGCCTCCTCACCAGATGGAATTGGTGAAAAGTGCTACTGGTCACCGCCACAATCTGATGTTCCAGGTGCAGCATGGGATCCAGAAGCACTCCAAGGCTGTGAACCTGAGTAACCATAGGGGGCCGGACTCTGTCAATGTCAGAAACCCGGAAGTTCCCCGGAAGGCCTAGAGCGTCCCTGACGCCGGCAGCCACAGCTGGCGCTGAGGCCGCCGGACCGCCCGCCGCCGCCGCCGCTGCACCCGGAGCTCCGCAAAGGTACAGCAGCACTGTCACTTGTAGTAGGGGTGATCCCTGGGGGGTTGGGGGTGCAGGATGGGGCGGTATAGAAATCTAATAAATGAATGAATGAATGAATTAAACACCCCCCCCAGGGATCGGGTCTATACTTACTGGCGGCTGCAGGGATGCCGCGGCCGCTGGTGCTGGGGGGGGCGGCTCTTTTTTTTAACAAAAATCCAGGCTGGGTGGGGGGTGTCCCCCCTTCCACCCGCGCAGTCTGGGAGGGGGAGGGGGGAGGAATTTTATTCCATTGATTTCAATGGGGACACAGTGCCCCATTGAAATCAATGAAATAAAACCGGTACTGGATACCGGATTTAATCCGAGAATCCGGTTCTTTGAGAACCGGAAAACCAGTAAATCCGGTATCCGGTAATTGCCCCGGGGTCCCACCCCTAATACCCTTCCCTAAAAAGGGAAGGTTAGAAGCAGGCTGATAGCTGGCCGGGGAGTCAGTGTCCAAAGATGGCTTCTTGAGCAGGGGCTGAACCACTGCACTTTTAAAGGTGTCCAACAACCTATGCTCTTGAAGGGAGGTGATGACAACCCCAGCTAGGAACAGCTCTGGCATCCCCACACAGGCTTTCACCAGCAAGGACAGGCAAGGATCTAATTCACCCTGGTTGCCCATATTGCTCCAAGCACCTCCCCCGCATCGGTGTGCAACACTAATTAAAAATGATCCAAACAGGACAAGGCTGGCACAAAAACTAATAAGTCTGCTACTTGCCCAGGTTGTTTAAGCTGCCAAAAGCGAGCCGAGCCAGGTTCAAGGTATTGGTATTGATCTATAAGGCCCTTCACGGTCTGGGCCCCTCGTACCTCAGGGACCGCCTTGCCCTCCGTGCCCCAGAGCAGTTCCTTCGGTCTGCCGGGGGTGCCTTCCTGGAGGTCCCCCGTGTTAAGCGGGGGGCCACAATGGAGAGGGCATTCTCGGTGGCTGGGCCACGCCTTTGGAATTCCTTCCTGGAGGAAGCTCGCCTGGCCCTAAGCCTTTTAACATTCCGGCGAATTTGAAAAACCTTGCTGTTCGCCCAGGCCTTTGGGGAGGGAGGGAAGGAGGGGAGTTGGGGGGGGGGATTGTTAGCCCCTCCACTCTTATTTATTATATTAATTATTTTTATGTTCCCTAGCCGTGTTTTATTGTTGTAATTTTATGAATATTTAAAAATGTTTTATATTTGTATTTTTATTTTTTGAATTTGTTAGCTGCCCTGAACTGTTTCAGGAGGGGTGGGATATAAATATGAATGAATGAATGAATAAATAAATAAATAAATATGGTAGCAGCTCATGATTTAAGCTCCCAAGGTGTCTAGTGCAATTCATAGTGTTTTCCTTCAAATTCAGATCACCACGTAAACACTGATTTCCCACTGCTCACTTTTGCCCCCTGTATTGTTTTAATATAAAACCACAGATAATAGTTAATTAGTGGATCAAGCATACAAACTGAACCCTGGCTACTGTAATGATTCAGACATTCAACTGACACTTCGAGCATGCTCCCAACAGTCATCCAAATCAGCCTACTGATCAGTCACAGTTTCCACCAGACAGAGATTTTTGTCTGTCACTTTCTTCATGCTGCCTAGAAGAGAGGAAAAAAACAAAAAATATACTGTTCTAAGCCTTCTTTTTATAGTGTGTTGAATGAACGTCACAAGAAGGGATTAATCCTAAAGTTCTTTCTTTTTGTGAAGTGTGCATGTAGATAGGAGCCTTCTTTTGGGTTTGTTCCAGGTTGTCTTGGCTTACAGTGGTTCATTTTTACATGATTTCTAGGACTGTACAATGCTCCTGACAATATTATAGCACTGTGTGCAAGGAAAGGGGCATGCCACTTTTAATCTGCTTTTAAATCTAAATTGCAGATGCATACCCTTCTCTGTTGCCCCTCAAATGCTCTTTAACTGAGGTCTATATCTTAACTTCACCCACAAAATCTTCCACTGTTATCTGTATTTCATTATCTTCAGCTCTGTACACCATGTGAGGGATGTTAAACCAGGAAATAGGAGTTTTGACTTGGACCAAAATTGTCAAACCTAGGTTTCCTATGTTAGTTCCTTAAGTCCATAATGAAGTTCTTAAATAGAAGTGGCCTTTTTTTCAAAGGTGTCAGTAGTTTTGAAATCCAAGGAATTTGATGATGCTCATCACTTCTGAAAAATGAACAATGAGGTTTGAACTATTTCAGACTATTAATGAAAAACAAACTCATGTTGTTTGAAGTTACTGGAGCTATTTTCTGCATTGAGTCATCCCTAGGGTTGGCCCAAACCATTTACCCAGTCTTGCAGAACACTGAATGTCCATAGGCAGAGCCACACACCCCAGCTGAGGATCTTATTTCATTCATTCATTCATTCATTCAATTTCTTACTCCACCCTTCCTGCCAAAGGTAGATCAGGGCAGCTTACAATATTAAAATACAAAATTACACATATGAATAGAAACCATAAATACAAAAAACATAAAACACCCAACAACCCCACACCATTCCCCTACCTCCTAACTCACCCTTATCTCCTACAGCCTCCCCTCACCCTAGCCCCACTGCCAAATGCCCTTGTGAATAAGACTGTTTTGCATTGCCTCCTAAAGGCGCTCAAGCCCGGACATAAACAAACCTCCCATGGGAGGGAGATCCAGGAGCACTCCAAGGCTGTGAACCTGAGTGACCAGGGGGGCTGGACCCCATCAATAACTGGGGTTCCAATCCACCCCCAAGTCACAAGGCCGGCCAACCAGTCATCATCACCTGAGTCTTGTCAGGATTCAACTGTAGTTGACTCACCGTCATCCAGTCCCCCACAGCAGCCAGGCAATGGGTAAGCATCAAGACTGCAAGACCTGGGTTGGATGAAAAGGAGAGGTAGAGCTGGGTGTCACCAGCATACTGATGGCACCTCAGTCCAAACTCCAAAAGATCTTGCCCAGCAGCTTCACATACATGTTGAACAAGAGAAGGACAAGATGGAATCCTGCAGGACTCACAGGGGAGATCACAGGGTGATGACAAGCAATCACCAATCACCACCCACTGAGACCTCCCCAATGAAGGAGCAAAACCACTTAAGAGCAGTCCCGAGCACCCCCACCAGGTCCCGGAGTTGAGTCAACAACACCTCCTAGTCAACAGTGTCAAAAGCTGCTGATAGATCTAAAAGGATAAACAGAGTGGAATTCGCTCTGTCAATCTCCAAGCGTAAATCATCAACCAAGGCTACAAGCACAGTCTCCATGCCATGCCCAGGATGAAAGCTACACTGAAAGGAGTCCAGGAATCCAATAGTATATAGATGGGCCTGGAGCTGACGCACCACCAAGGTTAGAGACAGGACGGTAGCTGGCAGGGGAGCCAGCATCCAAAGATGGTTTCTTAAGCAGAGGCTGGACAATCACCATTTTAAGGGAGTCTGACATCCTGCCATCCCAGAAGGAGGCACTGACAACCCCAGCCAGCAACCGCCCTAATATCTCCCAGCCTGCTTTCACCAACCACAACGGGCTAATTCACAACTGGTGACCCGTGTAGTCCCAAGCACATTCTCCACATTAGTGGGTGATACCAACTGAAACTGATCCAAATAAAAAGGACATCCCCAAACTCTGACTTGTCATACAACCGATCGTGCTAAAGTCATGGTGAATAAGAGTGATTGTCTGCAAAGCAATCAAATCAACCTCGAGGAGGTTTTAATTTAGCTCAGGTTAACTTGAGAGAGAGACATTTACCACAAAAGTTGTTAATCTGGAACAAACGGAATATTTTATTTAAATGTAACAACATAATCAGAATGAACTATAATGAAGGGGGGAAACAGGAAGAATTTGGGATGAGGCCAATTATTTATTTATTTGTTTATTTACATTTTACCCCGCAGGTCCCTGAAGGCTCAGGGCGGCTCACAAAAAACAAAAAAAAACAATTAAAAGACATTAAAATAGAATCCAACAAAAACACTACCCAGTCCAACCCCAACCACCCAACCACCTACCACCCAATCTCTATATCCACCTGTCAAATGTTTAACTAAAAAGAAAGGTCTTACACCGCCTTCGAAAGATGCCCAGGTTCAGATGAATCTCCCAGGTCACGGAGTTCCACATCAGGGCAGCAACCGAGAATGCCCCCCCCCGTGTGCCCCCGTTGTATGGACAAGAGTGGCAGATGGACAAGAGGGCGCTCCCGGCCGACTGCAGGGGCTGCAATGAGGCATGGCAGGAAAGGCAGTCTTTTAGATATATGGGGCCCAGGCCATTTAGGGCTTTAAAGGTCAAAAACAGCAGCTTGAATTGTGCCCAGAAAGCTATCGGTAGCTAGTAGGGATGGGACTCTGGGCAAAATTTTGGTTTCGGTCAATTTTGGTTTCAGTTCTCATGTATTTCGGTTCTTTTTCAGTTTCGGTACTATCGGATCTTTTGCATTGATTTTTGTACCAGATTTTTAACATTGTATTTTTTCCATGGGGGACAAACCGCAATGTTAAAAATCCGGTACAAAAATCAATGCAAAAGATCCGATAGTACCGAAACCTAAAAAGAACCGAAATTTCGGATTAATCCGAAATGGCCATTTTCGCGTACTTTTGTTTTTATCCGAAACCAAAATTCCCATCCCTAGTAGCCAGTAGAGACTCTGGAGCACTGGTGTAATGTACTCCCAGCAACCTGTCCCTGAAAGGAGCCGGGCCGGCACAGAGGAGATATGATAGAGGTCTATAAAATCATGAGTGGTGTGGAACTAATAAACAAGGAACAGTTATTTACCCTCTCAGCTAGTACTAGAACTAGGGGACACTCCATGAAACTCATGGGTGGCAAGTTTAAAACAAATAAAAGAAAATATTTTTTCACTCAGCGTATAATTGGATTGTGGAATCTACTGCCAGAGGCTGTGGTAAGGGCCAGTACTGTAGCTGAGTTTAAAAGAGGTCTGGACAAGTTTCTGGAAGATAGGTCCATTAGCAGCTATTAGCCAGACAGGATCAGGGAACATGACGGTAGCTGGGGGAAAACAACAGGGAATGGATCCCCCATTGTGACCTGTTGGGTGCTTCTCCAAAGCCACTGTGATTGGTCACTGTCAGAGACAGGATGCTGGGCTACATGGACCATTGGTCTGACCCAGTATGGCACTTCTTATGTTCTTATGTATTCTGCACCAGCTGTAGCTTCTGAACAGTCATCAAGGGCAACCCCACATAGAGCACTTTGAAGTAATGTAGCTTCGAGGTGATGAAAGCACGAATGACAGTGGCCAGATCTGTGTCAGAAAGAAAAGGCCGCAGCCTCCTCACCAGATGAAGTAGGTGAAAAACACTCCTGGTCACCTCTGCAACCTGATTATCCAGGTGCAGCCAGGGGTCCAGAAGCACTCCAAGGCTGCAAACCTGAGTGACCAAAGGGGGCCGTACCATATTAGCAACAGGCATCCCAATTTTCCCCAAGTCACAGGGCTGGCCAACCACCATCACTTCAGTCTTGTCAGGATTCAGCTTTAGTTGGCTCACCCTCATCCAGTCCCCAACCGCAATCAGGCATCGGGTAAGCAGAAAGAATGCAGGACCTAGGTCAGATGAAAAAAAGGTAGAGCTGGGTGTCATCAGCGTATTGATGATACTTCACTCCAAACCTTCAAATGATCTTGCCCAGTGGCCTCATATACATATTAAACAAGAGGGGAGACAAGATGGAATCCCACAAGGGAGGTCATGAGGGGAACGATGAACAGTCGCCCATCACCACCCTCTGAGACCTCCTCAACAGGAACAAATGGAATCACTCAAGAGCAGTCCCGTGCACCCCTGCCAGATTCTGCAGATGTCTCAACACCACCTCTTGATCAATTGTGTCAAAGGCCACTACAAGATCAACAGGGTACAATTCTTCTTTTCAATCGCCAGGTGCAATCTCCGTGCCATACCCAGGATGGAAGCCTGACTGAAATGGGTCCAGGAATCCAATAGCGTCGAGATGACCCTGGAGCTGTTGGACAACCACCCCTTCAATAACCTTCCCTAAAAAGGGAAGGTTATAGAACAGAGCAATTGCTGGCCAGGGAGTCAGCATTTAAAGGTGGTTTCTTAAGCAAGGTCTGGATGACTACATTTTAAAGAGTGTCCAGTATTTTATCCCCACCAAAAAGAGGTGTTGACAACCCCAGCCAGCAACTATTAGTAAAATAAAGGGTTGAAACTACTTACCACACAGCACTTAACTAGGTTTCTCTCATGTCCTGCTTATTTTTGCCATGTTTGGGCAAGTTGCGCTTTAGTTGGCCTATGGGTCCCTAAAGAAGACAATGGGTGTTTTTACGCACACATTTCTCCTGCATGTTTGCTGTTACATTCTGAACTTTCTGTGTGTCTAAATCACTCACCCAGATCTTAAACATCTGGCTCTTTGAACTTCTGCATAGAGCGTCTCCCAGAAGTTGTGTGTGTAAAATGGTCTCCTGGTAAACTGCTTTGCTCTAGGCAGCTGTGGTCACTTGGTTTCCATGGCAGACCCTCACATCTACAGCTGCAGCTCCTTTAGGAGGTCTCAGGGCAGTGTGTGTGTGAAGAATGCATCTGGAACTTACTTGTGGACTTGTAAACCCAGAAGATTGAAAGAACAGTACTTTAAGGTGTGTGTAAAAATGCCCAGTGTAACAAACCTTTCTCCTAAGGTATGCCCTGTCACCCTATGATCGGTCTACTCTAGACTGAAAGTACTCTCCTTTTATTGGAGTCAACTCCTTCAGTTCCTCTATCTCAGGGAACTTGTTTAGTTTACCCTCTCCTTAGAACCAAGGGACAAAACACTTCTTTATAGTCCCCCTCTGGTAATAGGAAGACCAAAACCCACTATGAGAACCTTTGGCATTTAGCAGAACTGAATGCTGAGTGGAACAGTATGTGCTCCTGCAATAGTAATTTACAAGGCCTCTACACATTGTAAAGCATCAGGAAAAGAAGAGTACTGAGGGAAATGGGGTATTGTATGTTGTTGCTCATCTAGTAAACAGCCAGGTTAACTTGCTTGCATCACTGGATAAATGCTGTGAGAGTCAATAATGTGGTTAATATACAGCCACTCTGTTGATGTGGAGGCTGTAGTTCAGCTGGGGGCTGAACATGGCTCCCCTCAGGCAGTTTTTCCAGCACAAAGAAACTTTAACCACTAATACAACACATTGCATTTTGTATGTCAGTATTTTTTCCTAGGGAGAGAACCTAGTCACAGTTTAAATAGCAATAGTATAATAGTCAATACTTGAATGCATACAATAGACAGGAACCCCTAACCTGCCAAATGCTTATCTCACTAGATACCACAAAACAATCTAAATCTATATGAGGCCACTTTTTACGGCACAGAGTCCTGCCATTAGTACTATGTGCCTCAAATGCACTGAGTGTAATTCTGCACCACAGTAAGACCACCTCTGTTTAGCAACTGTTTTTGTTGGCATTGGCCACATTTAAAAGCTGTCACTGATAAAACCAAGGATGTCTAGAAAAACGGGTGAAGACTTTAGGATTCAAAAAAGCAATAAATATGAGTCCAGCAGTGATCCAATTTACACACACACTTGAAGTCTAAAGAAATTCAAGTCTCTCTCAAAGTGGGGAAATATCGGATAAAAAACTAGTACCCCATTTTAGGGCACCACAAAGGCATAATTGGCTACCAATTTATAAAGCAATAGTGGCATTCCTATAACTAGTCTCTGGTAGACATTCCTCAACTTTAAAAGCTAAATCTCTACCTGCAAAGAGGAGATCCTAACTATAGCCCGGGCTTACCCAATTAAGGATTTTTAAAGGAAGAAGTCAGCAGTGGCATCTTACATTCAATCTGTTATTGTATCTTGTCATCTAGCAATCTAACATGCTGCTGCATTCAGAATGTAGTTAAAGAAACAGAGAAGCACTGTAAGGGAAACTACAATAATGAAAACATATATTGTTGTGAGCTCACTGTAGGATGAATTAGGATGTAACCTTTTCAGACTTGACAATAGTATATAATCAGCAAATATTTGAACACTATGTTGCACATAGTGCTGGTGTGAAAATGGCTGTTCCTGAATCAACATAAATTTGTGGGGGTTTGGGGAACCTTGACAAACATTTGCACTATTTTTTGTGTGTTCAGTATTTTTTGTTCACCCATTCACCATTTTTGGTGCTTCCATTTGTGAATTTCTGACACTTTTGACACAATTATGACACTTTTACAACACTTTCATCACTTTTGTCACTATCGGCACTTTTGGGTTGGGAAAGATGCCAAATGAAAACCCAAACAAATGGGTAGGTGTTCTGAAATCATCTGGAAGGCAGTGAGTGGGCCATCTCCCACTAAAATAGTATTCACTGTGAATATTAAATTCAGCTCCATGGCACATGACTTTCAGAAGCGATGCCCAGACTCTTAGCCTGATTAACTGATCTCTCAATGGAGATCTTTAGTAAATGTGGATATAAGGGCACTTATAAGAACAGTTTCTGACCAGAAGAAAGACTATTGTTTTCAAGGGGTTGGAAAGCAAAATAAATCTGATGTTTTCCCTTCACAACATTCAAGATTGAATTGACAGAGTTTACTGAGCAAGCTATACGGCTATCTATCAATCAGCATGCTGATCATACTTACCCGCCATGTTTAGAAGCATTCTCACCAAGGCTTTTCTCATACACATAATAATGGCCTAGACAGTTTGCAATGACCATATTAGAGGACGACAGCATTATTGTCCTGGAGCTATTTATAGGAATCCATGGCCATATGCAACCTTTATGCACTAAATATGACTAATGATCCTAATCCTTTACAGTAAAAATAGTATTTTTAGAAGGGTAAGAAAAGAAGCACACAGAAAGAGAGACAAGCAGACTCATGAGAGACATTGTAGGAATTTTTTCAGCATATCTCCTTGCCCTTCTTATGCCAAATTTCCCTGCTGTTGGATAAACTATATATATATCTATCTTGACTGGTTTACTTAGAAATAATGTTACATCAAGACTTTGTTTTCATCAGAGGTAATTCATTATTTCAACAGATCAAACACCTTTCCATGTATAAAAAAATGAGAGACTGATTTTGGTATTTGTGCTGAAAATAAAATCTCTCCCCTTTCATCTCCTGTGACAGCAACTAATAAAGTAGTGGCTCCAACAGCAGTCTCCCCACTGGAATGTAGAACTTCATTTCCATTTCTGCCCTTTACTTTTCACCTTCCACATACCTGATGATTCCATTTGGTGTTTGCTGCAGGCAAGAAATTAGTCAATTGAAAATTTCAAACCCTTAATTTATGCTAATACACATCCATGTGGCTTTCATAATTACCTTTATGTTGAGGCTGTTGGATAGAAAAGGCTGTTCTTTGTCCAGTTTGCTATTTCCTTAGATTAACGAGCATAATGCATGAATGTGAAGACTAAATCTACCACTTTAGTGAAACAAAGGCCCTGGCTATGTTTTCATTTACACCAACATAATCCCACTAACTACAGTTGCGAGTAGTAGAGGTGTGCACCAGGGGCCCATGTTGTTTTCATTTTTGTTATTTAAAACTGTCATTTTCATTTTCATAAATATCAAATTGTCATTTTTGTTTTTGTTTTTGTTTTCCATTGGTTTCAATGGAAAACACATTTTCAACTGTAACTTTTTGTTTTTCAATATATTTGGCTGACATTTGGAGTGCTTATACCTCCAATGGAAGGCGTTGTGTGAACCAAATTCCAAAAAGATTGGATAAAGGAATTCAATTTTAGAAGCAGTTTAATTAATTTATTTTGCAAAAATCTTCATATACATTCTTAGGTGTTCCGTCTTTGCCTCACATTTAATGTAGATGAAACTTGGCAAGTTTATACCCCTTCCCATATTTACTATCTCTGCCAACTTTCAGAAGGATTGGATAAAGGGTCCTGGTGGTATAAGCAAT
>QEPC01001478.1:1703432-1718109 GCA_003113815.1 Sphenodon punctatus | reverse complement strand
CAGAAGCATATGTTTAGGAAAGAGCCAACAGAGATTCTCTTATGTCCTCTGTCACAGTGTTGCAGGATGTGATTGTGATGATAATTAGCCAGCCTGGATGTGTAAACTATGTCTCCTGATTGCTGGGATGCTATCCCCCAAGTCCCAGTCATGTCCTTTCTATGCCCGCCTCAGGGCCGCCCCCTATGCCCGCCTCGAAGCCACTACCGATTGGTCCTGTAAAGCTAGAAGCATGCAATAATTGGTCAATGAATGTGTCTGTCAGTCTTTTGGGTTGCTCCACATCCTCCCTCCTACAGCCTCTCTCCCCCTGCCATGCCAGGTGCCGCCTCTGACTGGCACTGCATGTGCTGCTATTTATCTGAATAATGGTCTTCAAGGGGACAACTTCAATTGCTTATAAAATTGGGTTCCTTTAACAGATTGTCCTGTAGTTTAGCAGAGATAATAGGGAAGGTATGTGATAAATTCCTGCCAAATTCCTTGTAAACAGGATGGAATATACAAATGTTACAGCTGGAAATGTATTTTCAAGTTAATGTCTTATACCATCAGGACCCTTCTTCCAATCTTTCTGAGAATTGGCAGGTATGTTAAGCTTGTGGAGGGACATAATATTCACAGGGTTCATGCAAATTGGATGGAAGATAAAGAGGTTGTAGCCATGAATATGTATGGAGCTTTTCTTAAAATCACAACATTCAATTGCTTCTAAAGATCTGTTCCCTTTATCAAATCGTTTCACAAATTGGTACAAATAGTGCTCTCCATTGGGGGTACAAGCATTCCAAATTCCATCACAGTTGAATAAGAAACAAAAAGGTTATAGCCAGAAATACATTTTTCAGTGTTTTCCCTTTATTTCAAGAACAAAATGTCATTTTCATTTCTGTTTTCATTATTATTTTTGTCATTTTCATTATTGCAATAACGATAATGAAAATGACAATTTTTATTATTGTTATTGTAATAACGAAAACAACATGCACACCCCTAGAGAGTAGGTGACAGAGGATTCAGGGCATATAACTCTACTTAAACTTCATTCTAAGTAAGGTTTCTCTGGAACACACAAATTTCATTCTTTCTATTTTACTTGCTGTAACCACTTGCTTTTTGAAAAAAATAATATCAATGTACCAAGACTGTCTTGAACTCTGGGTGAAAATAAAAGAGACGATACCCCACTTTAGCACCCTGGCTGACCATCTGTTAGGTACTCGCGAGACGGTTAGCCTGCAACCCCGCACAGCCCCCACTCATTCCCCACTCACAGTGTCAACAAGGATATTGTGGGCCCACCATATGGGCTAGTGCATGCTAATATGCATCCATGTTGTCACGTCTCGTCAATTAGGTTTGCTTGCAGCCTCACCCACATTCAGGTCCGCCAGCACCATAGTGTCGTGCCTAGTGTGGCTGCTAGAGGAGAAATGCTTTCAGCTGACAGGAGGCTGCAAGAGGAGAGAGTGAGGGAGCGAGAGCAAAAGAGCTCTGATGGAAAGGGAAGTCATGGCCAGTGAAGAAGCCTTCTCTGGCTGTGATTCCCCTTTCCGTCAGAAGCAGCGCTCATGTGCTTGGGCGACTGCAAGAGAAGGTCCTTGCTGCACCCCTCACTCTCTCCTCCTGCAGCTGCTTCACAGCTGATCACACCCTCCTCTTGCAGCAGCTCAAGTACGCGAGCACTGCTTCTGATGGAAAAGGAGGTCATGGAAGAAGCCTTCTCTGGTTGTGACCCTCCCTTTCCATCAGAGCCGGGGCTGGGGAGAGGGAAAACTTTGAGTGGCTTCACCAGTGGCTGTTACCACCAGAACACAAAATG
This sequence comes from Sphenodon punctatus, assembly GCA_003113815.1. Lineage (NCBI taxonomy): Eukaryota > Metazoa > Chordata > Lepidosauria > Sphenodontia > Sphenodontidae > Sphenodon > Sphenodon punctatus. Next base: position 1,716,287 of record QEPC01001478.1, on the reverse strand, counting down.
CTGGCCAGGGGGCTGCCCGTTTATTAGTTCTACACAAGCTAAAAATGTGAGTAGGGGCTGAGTTGGGACTGCACGGACCGAACACGGACTCCAGCGGGCTATTGTATTGTTTGAAAACACCCTTTCAAATAACTTAAAACAGCTAAGATGTGCATTAATACAGAACTATGTAGATAGTGACTACAACACTAACAAATTCTAGTTGTTCTTCATGTTAGTTTTTTAGAAGACTTTTTGCAGAACACTTCCACAAATGCTTGTATGTATGGCATGCCGGGACATACTAAAACACCACCATTTCTTGTCTTGGAACAGCATAAGAAAAAGGAAAGCATTTGATTTGAGCCTTATTTTTATGATGCAAGAAATGCAGCCTGCAGTCTTTCCTATGTAAGCAGCAGCAGCAGCCTTGGGTATGCAGAAATGCTATGGAGATGTTTAGGATTATGATACAAATACTAACACGAAAAAGGTAAACAGAGGATGGAAGATGTCTGGGATCGGGGGGGTTGAAAAGTGGTGTGCCTGCTGGCAGTGCTGCAGGTGCTTGCCACAAACTGTTCACCTAAGACCTGTGCCACAGGGCCCTTGGGCGTGGCCCTTGGTGGGGCTTGTGGGCGGAGGGTAGGAATCTCTGTCATGCTATTGAGATTGTGGTTAGTGGGTTGCGTTTAGTGCAGTGATTTGCTCGGGGGGGTTTGGTAAGAGGGAGATTATTTTTTGTTTTGGGGGGTGGGTTTTTGTAGTAGGAGGGTTATAGGTTATGTTTTATATTTATTTTATTTTATTTCTTAACATTTATTGGCCGCCCCCTCATGCCTACGGCATCTCAGGGCGGCTTACAACAACTAAAACAATACTAAAAATACATTAAAAACTGTATCAATAATTTTAAAAACTACCCCTCCCCAAGCATTCCCCTTTCCTCCCCAAGCATTCCCCCTCCCTCCCCTCCCCTCCCCCCCTCCCCTCCGAAGGCCTGGGTGAACAACCAGGTCTTACAGGCTCGACGAAAAGCCATCAGACCCGGGGCCAGGCAAGCTTCCTCCGGGAGGGAGTTCCAAATCCACGGTCTGGCCACCGAGAACGCCCTCTCCATCGTGGCCCCCCGTTTAACCCAGGGGACCTCCAAGAAGGTGCCCCCGGCAGACAGCACGGGCTGCCCTGGTGTGCGGGAGGCGAGGTGGTCCCCAAGGTATTAGGGGCCCAGACGGTATAGGGCTTTATAAACCAACACCAGCACCTTGAACCTGGCTTGGTACGCTATAGGCAGCCAGTGCAGAGTGCGGAGCACAGGTGTTATATGCTCCCATCGCCTCGTCCCCATAAGGAGATGGGCCGCCGCATTCTGCACCAGCTGCAGCCTCTGAATCAGAACCAAGGGAAGCCCCACATAGAGCGCTTTGCAGTAGTCTAGCCTCGAGGTGATGAAGGCGTGAATGAGGGTGGCCAGGTCGGGCCTGGAGATGTATGGGCGCAGCCTCCGCACCAGATACAGCTGGCGAAAGGTGGCTTTAGCCACCACCTCCACCTGCCAATTCAGACGGAGGCCCAGATTCAACACCACCCCCAGACTCCGAACCTGCTGAGCTATGGGAGGGCAGCCCCCCACCCACCAGAGGAGTCAGCACCTCCCTCGCCCTACCCACCACCATCACCTCTGTCTTATCAGGACTGAGCTTCAGTCTGCTCTGCCGCATCCAATCCGCCACAGCCTCCAAACACTGGGAAAGAAATGAGACAGCGGGTCCTGGGTCAGTCAAAAACAAGAGGTACAGCTGAGTATCATCAGCATATTGGTGACAACGCACCCCGTGGCCCGTGGTCACATCAGTGGCCACCCATCTCGCCCAGGGAACCTCCGAAAAGGCCTCCATGGATGATCTCAGGGGTCGCACGGGCACATGGGGAGTGAGGCGATCCTGCAGATAGGCAGGGCCCAGGCCGTGAAGGGCTTTGAAGGTCAAAACCAGCACCTTGAACCTAGCCCGGTGCTTTATAGGCAGCCAGTGCAGAGCCCGGAGCACAGGTGTCATGTGCTCCCTACGGCCCGTCCCAGTAAGGAGACGGGCTGCAGCATTCTGCACCAGCTGCAGCCTGCACCAGCTGTTGCTCCGTGGGTGGGTGTGGGTGGAGATGGGTGTTGGCCGGAAGCAAACACTCACCAACACCGACGGAAAGTGGCGTTTACACAGACGCCCCCACCCATCTCCATCCAGGGAAATGCTCCCCACCCACCGGCCAACACCCAACTCCACCAAGAGGAACTGAGTGGAGACATCATGTGTGCACAGGGCCCATGATGATTGGCTGCAGTGGTGCCCTGCAACATGTATAATAAAATGTAACACCCATTTTATGGGTGTTAGAGCGTCTGTGTAAAAAGGGCCTAACTGTACTAAATTTGGATGCAGACCTGACAGTGTTAGGCTAGCAAATGTTGAGAAGACATCACTTGACAAGACTTCAAGTACCTCATTTTTGCTAGTATTATTAAACTCTCCTTTTCTGTATTTATCCGCACTCCCCCCACCCCCCAGCTTTCTTACTGTGCGTCTTCATTCTTTATCCAGGGAATTTGTCTCTTTCAAAGTTACTAGGTAATCCTAGTTTAAAAAAAAAAAAAAAACTTAAACAGAAAAGGGAAAAGAATATTGTTCCATCTACTCAATGTGAGTTAATTCTGGAGAGAGGAAGCAGCAGACTTTTGCTTAAGCTCAGATGAGCACAATATAAAATCTCAGAGGGTTTTAGACAAAATGCTTTTCAGTAAAAAAAATTAAAATAAAATAAAATAAATAGACTTTTTATAAAGTCAAAACCCCAAAACACATCATGGCTCTCAAAGATTCATCACTTTTACTAGTTGGGGTTAAAATTTCTGGAACAGCAATAGCCTCAATCATCCCCCTTGGTTAGAACTTTGCCCAATAAATTTCCCAGTGGACCAGGCCTCTGCCTCTGTAGAGAGGTGTGTTTTTTAATGGAATCTCTCTCATGTGTAATAGCTGATAAGACAGTTTCCTTATAAGACCCCCCCAAGCATTTTCTGAGGACATTGAAGTGAGGGAGACTGTTAACTTTTCAAAAGGCAATGGCTGTAGCATATCATATCCAAATGTAGGGCAAAGCAATATAATAAACAGACTATAGAACAATAATCTTTCCAGTGTATCACGTGCTTCATTTCAATATATCATTGTGATGTAGACAGCCCACTCCACCTTCATCTCATTGCTAAGTCTGTGCCTCAGTTTCCCTCATAAATCAGGCCACCAAAGACTTGCAGGTCAGTCTCGGTCAGTTTGTTCTCCAGAGCACGCATTCACTAATTCTTCTCAACTGGCTGCAGGGGCCCACACAAACTACCCACCTGGCAGTGGAGCCAATCTCACAGGGTGTTTTAGGGCATTTTTAAATGAGACAGGTGGCAGGGGTGTGTGTGTCTGTGGTCAGTGCGTGGAGTAGGTGCAGGGGTGTTGTGTGTGTGTGAGCACTTCAAATGAGCACCCCCGCATGGCTGCCCCATCCATGCACTGCCCACCCCGTCCCCACAGGGGGCACTCTGGATTTTCCCAGAGTGCCCCATGCATGGCCATGGGTGGGTGGTGTATGGGTCACGGGAGAACACACCTCCACGCACTGAATTTACACAAGCGCTTCCCCACGTGGACGGTGAGTGGTCCATTGGCACCCTATGCAGCCCTGCAACATGCATGATGGATGAGTGGGTGATGGGTGGGGAGGCACTTGTCTAAAAACATCCCTAGGATTCACATCTACTGCAGCTAGACTCTGAGCAGACCTTTATACGTCCAGGGCTTATAGAACAGCTGACCTACAGCGTTCTACCCCAATCAGTCTCCCAACCTGAAACTGTGTATATAGTTTGGAAACTGTCTCACAGGATGCTTGGGTTACTTGAGCTGCCTGAACCCTAGCAGGCTGTAGGATCAGGCTGGAGCTCACCCATGACCAGAACCCTGAGGTCATGGTTTGGGAATCCATGATAATAAAATGTGTCTAAAAATCTTCAACCATCCTATTCATGAGTTTTTTAGACTTTGTAATTACACCCTCTAGAGTTATTTACTGATTAAACAAAGTAGACAAAGGCACAAGTAGGCAAAGTTCCAACTCGTGTAACTATACAAATGCATAAAAGTTTGGACACTCTGGACATTTTCATCATCTATTTAGGATTGCCACTTGCCACTCATGTAAAGATTTTATTTACTAAAATCAGCTTATTACACTAGTTGTTGAACTTAAATTCAGCCATTAAACATTTTCAATTAGTCCTGGGCAAATGTGCATATTAGATCATTGTGTATTAATTAAGGAAGTGCTAAGTATATCATGTGACCCAATTTTATATCATTTTCACAACTCAGCAATTAGCAGTTTCAAAGGGTGTCTGTGAAAATACAAAAGCAAGTTTATCTTGGGGGGTGGGGTGGGGATAAAATTTATTTATTTATTTATTTCTACAATTTATACCCCGCCCCTCCTGAACACAGCTCGGGGCGGCTTCCAATAATATAAAAATACATAAAAACAAATATAAAACAATTTAAAATAATCAACAATTTAAATGTTTAAAACAGGGCCCCAGGAATTAAAACAGTAAGCAGGGTACGGGAGAAAAACATAACCCTAACCCACCCTCCCACCCACCCCAAACGCCTGGGCGAACAGCCAGGTTTTACAACACCGTTGGAATGACAACAGGCTTGGGGCCAGGCGAGCTTCCTCCGGAAGGGAGTTCCAAAGGCGCGGCCTAGCCACTGAGAATGCCCTCTCCATTGTGGCCCCCCGCTTTATGCGGGGAACCTCCAGGAAGGCACCCCCGGCCGACCGCAGGAACCATTCTGGGGCGCGGAGGGCGAGGCAGTCCCTGAGGTATGAAGGTCCCAGACCGTCAAGGGCCTTATAGATCAACACCAAAACCTTGAACCAAGCTTGGCATGCTATCGGCAGCCAGTGCAGAGTCTGGAGCACAGGTGTAATGTGCTCCCGACGACCCGTCCCCATAAGGAGGCGAGCCGCCGCATTCTGCACTAGCTGCAGCCTCCAAACCAGGAACAAGGGAAGCCCCATGTAGAGCGTGTTACAGTAGTTCAGCCTTGAGGTGACAAAGGCATGTATGAGGGAGGCCAGGTCCAGGCCGGAGACAAACGGACGCAGCCTACACACCAGATACAACTGGCGGAAGGCAGCCTTAGCGACTGCCTCCACCTGCCGCTCCAGGCGCAGGTCCACGTCCAATATCACCCCCAGACTCCGGACTTGCTGAGCTATAGGAGGGCAAACTCCCCCAATCAGGGGGGCCACTACCTCCCTCACTCTCCCCACCAACATCACCTCCGTCTTATCGGGGTTGAGCTTCAGTCTGCTCTGCCGCATCCATTCCGCCACGGCCTCCAAACATTGGGATAGCAACGAGACAGCCGGGTCTGGGTCAGTTGAAAAAGAGAGGTACAGCTGAGTATCATCAGCATACTGGTGACACCGCACCCCGAACCCTCTCACGACCTCCCCCAAGGGCTGCATGTATACAGTAAATAATAACGGAGACAGAATAGAACCCTGCGGAACGCCACATGATAAGGCGCGGGGGCACGATGTCTCATCCCCCAACACCACCCGCTGGCTTCTCCCTGAGAAGAATGAACAGAACCATTCAAGAACAGTCCCGTCCAGACCCCCCAGGTCACACAACCGCCTCAACAGCAGCCCATGGTCCATGGTATCAAAAGCGGCCGAGAGATCTAGCAGGATGAGAAATGTTGAACATCCTGCATCCATCTTCCGGCAGAGGTCGTCTACCAAGGCCATCAACGCCGTCTCTGTGCCATAGCCGGGGCGGAACCCAGATTGAAAAGGGTCTAGGAAACGGATGCTGTCCGATGCTGTTTTTCAAAATGAAATACTTAGCAATTTATTTCCAAATGGGATTTAAGTTTAGCTAAAAGTGAAAGCTACTGTGTCTTGGCAAAACCCCTACATCTTAATTATTGTAAAAAAAATTAAGTTTTCTTCCAATAGAAGCAAGAAAGCACACTGTATTTAGCATCCTTGCTTTCACATTTTGGTAACCACAAAATCTGATCTACCACACTTATGCTCCTTAAGGTAACACAACATAATTCTACAGCCATAATTTGAGAAGAGAGACTTCTTTTTCTACCCATCAAACGGTGCCCTCTGTATTTGCTTCATTAATGTTTTCAGGTCCACTGATAGAAATGTATCTGCACTTGTTATAGAATCAATGAACATATTTTTCGATGCGATTTCATGGATTTTAAGGTCAAAAAGCACAATTATGGATCACCTAGTCTGACCATTTGAATAACTCAGGCCACAGAATTTAAATTTATTTACATACATGCAGCATCGCTGCATTTCCCAATTACAAATTGTTTCAGCCAAAGCTCATGAAGTCAATGGAAATATGGAATATAACCACAATGGGTTGTCTCAGGATAGAAGAGCTGTTACCCTAGCAGTAACTTACCTTCTCATCACATCAGCAAATAGCTCACGACGCTCCTTTCTAGAAAGGATGGAAAAAGCTTCTGAAAACTGTACGGAAGCAATGTGAGACTGGCTGGCCCCGCCCCCACACTGCAGCTGGTACTCCTCCCTCTGCCATGACAGACAGCCATGGCTGCCAATAATGGGCAGCCATAGTGGGTGCCATGGCAACCCCCACTCTCGGACTAGGATGTCAAACCCGCTCATCCACTATGGCCGCCTTGGCGGTCCTTGTGCCTGGACTGTGGGCTCAGTTCCTTCTGCGTCCACATTCATGGGCAGTCACCTACCCGGTTGTCGGCTGTAGCAGGCCCACATCTGGTGGCCCGCTAACAGCCATGTGGGTTAGGCGCTGGCCCAGGCAGGCCATATAGTGGGCCACAACGGGCCAACATCATGTCTGTTAACACCCATGGTCTTGATGTTGTTTCCTAGGATTGCCAACTACATATATTCAAAAAATATGACTCCACCACTCATGAGATTGGCTTTCAAAACACAAGAATTTAAATAATATATATTGCGTTCTTTTTAGGTCTCTTGGTATCTGAGACTTTAGTTCAGACAAATACTTTGAAGTACAGATTTAGAATCTTCCAGCGTGTGAGCTCTCTAGGATAGAAATTTGTGTATTCCTGGATGTTTCCACAACACCTTAGAAACACTGGAGGCACTACAGCAATACAAATAATAAACAAATTTCATCCAGACCACGTCTCAAAGTGAACTGCAAAATACTGGCCTAAAAACATCCCACAACAGCAGGTTTGGTCATGCATTTTCTAATGCTTCTAGCTGAGTTGGAAATACTGCAAGAACAGCCTCTCTTGTGGCATTTTGGACACTTCTGTTTCTATTCCTATATTAGACTTGGAAAATTAAGACTGCATTATTAAATGAAAAAAAAATTAAAAAGGTCGGCAAACAGTTTTGAACATACACACTTGCTTGCCAACACAAGTGTTGTCCCTTATGGGACAGTTTGTACCTGACAAGTTCTAGATAGGTGATCTATGCAGCAGGAGCTTTAAAAAGTGCAGAGCAAACATGGATGTGCAGCCTTTTGCTAAAAATACACTCTGATTTTGTGAATTCACAGTGAATAGTGCCATATCCCAGCACCAGAACTCTATATTCCCTATCACAAGCAGGGACTGTTTTTAATTCCATACCATTTAGGGATTTAAATACTCTGTTATATTTAGAATTAAATTGTCCCAAGAAATGAAATTTGAATTCCCAACTGGCATCTGAAATCAACATAACAGGGACAACAGGAATGCCATGGATGTAATATATCTTGATTTCAGCAGCGTATCTGCCAAACGTCCCCCATGATATCCTTGTTGACAAGCTGGTAAAATGTGGGCTAGAGGATAATACCATTAGGTGGATTTACAGCTGGCTAAAGAACTGTCAATGGCTCCTCATCAATCTGAAGGGAAGTGTCGAGTAGGGTGCTGCAGGGCTCTGTCCTGAGTCCGGTACTGTTCAACATCTTTATTAATGACTTAGGCCGTTTTTAGACGTGCGCTGGGATCAGGTGCGGGAGCGGCGAAACAGCCGCGGCGCTGTTTTACACGAACCGAAAGCGGGTGTTGTGCGCGTGATTGGCGGCCGCGCATTCTTTTCCGGCCGCGTATGTCCCCCCCCCCCAGAAATCAGGCCGGTTCTAACATGGTCGGCAAAGAACGCATGGCTGCTGATCACGCGCACAACTTCCGCTTCCGGTTCGTGTAAAACAGCGCCGCAGCTGTTTCGACGCTTCTGCGCCTGATCCCCGCTGCACGTCTAAAAACGGCGTTAGATGAGGGAGTAGAGGCAATGCTTAATAAATATGAAGATGACACAAAACCGGGATAGCTAACACCTTAGAAGACAGAAATAAAATTCAAAATGATCTTGATAAGTTGGAGAACTGGGCTAAAACTAACGAAATTAAGTTCAACAGAGATAAATGTAAAGTTCTGCATTTAGGTAAGAAAAATCAAATGTACAAATACAGGATAGAGATACTTGGCTTGGCAGCAGTACATGCGAAAAGGATATGGGGACTGTAGTTGATGACAAACTAAACATGAGTCAGCAGTGTGATGCAGCTGCAAAAAAAGGCTAATGCGGTTTTAGGCTGCGTTAACAGAACTATCTTTTCCAAATCATGAGAAGGAATAGTTCCACTCTATTTTGCGCTGGTCAGACCTCATCAGGAGTACTGTGTCCAGTTCTGGGCACTGCATTTTAAGAAGGACATTGACAAACTGGAACGGGTTCAGAGGAGAGCGACAAAGATGGTCAGGGGTCTGGAAACCAAGTCCTATGAGGAAAGGTTGAAGAAGCTGGGTATGTTTAGCCTAGAGAAGAGGAGGAGACATGATAGTCATCTTCCACTACCTGAAGGGCTGTCACAGAGAGGATGGCAAAGACTTGACTAGGAATAATGGGCTCAAATTACAAGAAAGCAGATTTTGGTTAAACATTAGGAAGAACTTCCTAATGGTAAGAAGAAATTCCTAATTTCCTAATGGTTCAACAGTGGAACAAATTGCCTAAGAAGGTGGTGGGCTCCCCTTCACTGGAGGTGTTCAAACAGAGGCTGGACGGCCATCTGTCGGGGATGCTGTAGCTGTGGATTTCCTGCACTGAGCGGGGGTTGGACTAGATGACCTCTGAGGTACCTCCCAACTTTATAATCCTAAGGGGGTCAGTGCACTCAAGCAGAGGGACAGGGATGTACACTGGAAGAGGATGCCTTTGTAGGGAGTTTACCAGAGGCAGAAATTAAATGAGCAAAGGGTCCACAGGGCGGCAACAATATTTTATTTCTCAACAAAAATGTTATCAGCATTAGTGATTTCCTAATAGCAGAGCCTTAGGTCCCAGTCTAAAGACCACTGCCATTAATCTCCCATTGATTTCAACAGGCTTTGGTTGTGACCGTTAACGTTTCAAGACATTACAAAATTATTTTGCTTACGAAAGATAAAATAGGATTTATTTATTTTTTATTTTAGCTTGTGGCCTGTCACAGATACAACAAAATCTTCCATTTCTGTTATCTACTTTTGTCTTTTTAATACAAGATACAATCTGTGTTTGCGCATGGGGGGACTGTGTGTATGAAAATAAAAACAAAGTTGATAAATTTCCCAACATATTCCACAAAATATTTTGTCTTCGCAACAGCAGCTGTATGGAAGCACTAAGTGCTCTGGAGCAAAAGGCATCCCCATCAAGGCTCTGCTGTTCAAAGAAGCAGAAACGTGTAAGGTCTCCACGTCTTAAACCTCCCAGTCTCTGGCAGTGGAGTGGCATCCAGCTGCCAGCACCACTGTCTAGATCTGTCTCAGCCTAATCTCTCTCTCTCTTAGGCCACTTTTACATATGTGACCAGGGAAGTGTGTTCTTCATTGCATTGCTAGGAAAAGCCACATGACATGCGTTTACACGCACCGGAAGTGGCCACCTGCCATAGGAATTGGCAGTATGCATGTCATTGAGCGGCCTCTTTGAAGACACGTTCTGGAAACCCCAATATCGAGGTTTCCACAACACGTCTTCAAAGAGGCTGCGAGAGGCTTGTCTTGGCCGGGGGGTGGGGGGGGAGGAGGCAGGGAGCAGCATAAACATCAGCTGGCTGGCCCTGCCCTGGTGCTGTGCCCAGTGGTTCATCCCTCCCATGACAGGCAGCCATGGTGACCAATGACGGCTGCCATGGCCGCCCATCATGGTGGCTACTCCAAACCAGGCCAGGAAAAGCAGGCTACCAGATGTGATCGCTTGCTTCGGCCTGGTCGGGCAAGCTGTTTCCTGGGCGTATTGTTGGCTAGCCAGGGCTGTGACCTCGGAGGACTCTGGGGTCATAGCCCAGGTTAGCTGCCAACATGCCCAGGAAAACTCCAGGCCAAACATCTTAATGGCCCCCAACAAAAGTGACGGTGGCTTGCGGGGCAAAGCAGTTTCAAGCAGGCCACTGTCACGTTTGTTAACACCCTCTGCCTAACTTCTAGGTCTGTGATTCCTGCCTCCTGGACTCCGCCTTTGATCCTTGGCCCCTGTTTTCCGCTTCCCTATCTCTGACTCCCACTCTGGTCTGCCTGGCTTTGTCCCCTTCTGCTCCACCCAGTCTCAGCTCTGCTACATCCTTGTTCCATGGCCCCTGCCTCCCACCTCTCTTTCCCTGTACAACCTCAATGATGAGCTGCACTCTCTCCACACTTAGAGAATATCTGAGAGATTTCTCTTTCCCTTGTTCCTAATTCCCTCTGTCTGTCCCTAGGCCTATCTGTCTCCTTTTAAGCCCTTTCCCTGGGCTCTTTCCCAGCTTGGACTTGCCCCCCCATTACAGAAAAGTCCCGACTTGTTGCATCACAGTTTTATCTCTGTGAGTTTAGGATTCCTGACAGAACAATCACAGCCATTGGTTTAACTACAGCAACAAGGATTAGACCTCTCCTCCAACACACACACATACATTACTTCTGCCACACCATTGGGAAGAGGAGAGGCCAGAAGAGGCGGTCCCCTTGTTAAAAGTTTACAGTCCAAAAGTTGAAACCCCATGAAGCTGTGGGAGCTCAGAATGCACCATATGGAAAAGACAATAGGAAACCATACACAATACATTCTGTAGGACTGTCTTTCTCTAAACAACATATTATTTCAGGGTTCCTTTTAAATAAATCCATAATGGTTATTCCTTTTTCCTCTGTCCTTAGTGTTTGACGACATTCCTTCCCCTCCCCACCTTTCATTTCATCATTTTTTAAAAACGGGAAGTTCAGTAGAAAAACTGTTCACAGTAACCATGCAAAATACAGTTTTTAAACGTGCCACAGTATGGGATGGATGGCAAAGTACCTCGTTTGGCTCATTACCAAACCTCACGTTTAATTTAGAAATAGATCTGAAGAGTTCCAAGAAAGCAACATCCAACCCTTCTCCAGTCTCACAAAGGCATCCTTTGGGGGTGGGAGATGAGGTGAGCATTCCATGGAGGTTTGGTTAACAGGAAGTTGGTTTTAGTGCAATTACACCACGAGAGAAGATATTGATAGCTAGTATGTGTCAGCTTGTATTAAGCAGCTTCAAAGCAATAACTAGTCATTGTTAGCAAGCTGTGTAGAGTAGCAGCTTGCTTGTACTGGTCTTGTAGGGCTCAGTCTTGGAAGGTGCTGAGCACAGCACTTAAGCACATACTTAGTAAGTTAGTGTAGAGCACATGAATGGTTCTATTAAACCGTATGGCATTGCTTACGCCTAGCACACACTTCACTACATCTCTGGATCAGAGTGGAATTTTTAGCCGTGTTTACATCCATTATGAACGAATGTAGTTAACCTGTGGAACTCACTGCCTTAAAATATGAAGAGACAAAGCAATTCGTGGAATTAAAAAAAAAGGTAAGGGCCAGATCTCAAATATCATCTTTTTTTACCTTTTACTTGATGAGATCAGAACAAGTAAGAGATTTAAAGGAATGTTTGTGATTCAGATATTCATGTTAGAAATATGCTTAAAATTCCAGTCTGGTAATTTCCAGACTACTACATACAAGAATAAAGTATGACTGCTTTGGTTCAAGATTGAGGAATACTGGCAAAGCTGACTGAGAAAATTAACATAGACTCTGCCCTAAATACACTCAGTTCTGCTGTGATACCAAGTTCTCTCCCCAATTTTTGAAAAATTAAAGGGAAAAAAGAAATTGGCATTTTCATCCTTACAGACATATTTGCATAATCAGGGCAATAATCTGCATTTAAAAATGCCCTAAATACATATTTACATGAGAGAAAGCCACTACTCCAAAGAGGCTGATGATACACATTTTAAATCTAGTTAAATACATATTTACACAATCAAGACAATAATCCGCATTGAGCAAGAGATTTATTTTGCTGCTGTTGCAAACTAAAACTAAATATATTATACCATAAAACCTCACATTAACTCTTAGACACTAAGGGTCCTCAGAGCATTCATTCCAGTGCTGGGAATGGTAGGTTTAAATCAAGATAATCAAGAAAGCAGTGTGAACAGAACTCCACAGCCTCTAGTAGAACTTTGTCTCAGATATGATGTTCCTCCACCATTCAAGTCAACAGGAGTTTTTCCATTGACTTCAATGGGTGGCGGATTGTGACCCGAATTTTGTTCAGTTTGCTTGCTGCAGAATTCATAGACTTAATGAAATCTGTTCATCACTGTGTCCCACTCATGTCTTTTGCTCAGCACAAACGGTGGTTGTTTGAGTGGAAGAATTCCAAACTTGGAAAGTGAATGCTTTTAAAGAAAGGGCGGGGGGGGGGGGGGGG
>QEPC01001478.1:1641886-1703421 GCA_003113815.1 Sphenodon punctatus | reverse complement strand
AAGTTCATGGTCACAGCCACTCTGACCACTTGTTATTTTTTTTTATTTTTTTTGGGGGGGGGTGGTGTTTGATGCTGTAAGAATACTGTAAATTGGTCATTCTGAGCATGCTGCAGTGGACAAATGCTGCTTGATATGCATCAAGCTACCGGCAGGCAGGCACGTCAGAGAATTTCCGTCTCTTCTCCTCCTAGAACCTCAAATCATGCAGGTTTCAGTGAAACAGCCCAAGAGTTTCAGGAAGAGACGGACATGAAATTTTGTGGCAGGGGTAAATTGGGCAGTCCTCTGTGTACAATCAACCTAACTACTTTGCTGTGCTCCAATTCAGTGGAATTTTTGAGGATAGATTAAAAACACTAAATTATGAAACACATACATATTTTAAAAATTAATGCATGTTCCATTTTAAGCAGCTGTCAAATTCTTTTGCAGCTTTCCCCCCCGCCCCCCAAGAGAAGCAACTCTTCTTGAATGTATCTCAAAACCCCAAAGGCAACTAAAATCAGAGCTGTAGGACATAGGGCGAAGGATAAATGTCCTACATGAAATTACTAATCCTACCACAAAAATCTTCCATTAAGTATCTTTATACACTGTACACAGGAGTCAATGATGGGCTTTCTAAAGTGATTAGAACAGGCATTCAGCACAAGCTCCTGGTCTTCACCTTCAAGACTCTTCTTGGCCTTGCTCCCCCCTATCTCTCTGCTCTTGTATCCCACCACACTCCTGCCCGGGAGCGTCACTCCTCTTCTGCCCCCATTCGTGCCTACTCGCGAACCTCTTGCTCCTCTAAATGTCTTTGCCCACTCTCCCTTGCTGATCCCCATGCCTGGATTTCCCTGCCTGGATACATTCACTCTGCTCCCTCTCTCTCAACTTTCAAATCCCTCCTGAAAACCCACCTCTTCCATCAGGCTTTCCCTAGCTTGTCACGAGTGATGCTGCATCCTTTCCCCCTCACTCAGAAACTAATTTATGAAACACATACATATGTTGCAGTGAATTCCCTATAAATAACTGAAGCACGTGAGCCTGCAACTTCTGAACCTCACAAATGTGCTCTTGTCTTTCCTGATGTTTGCCTCTCTCTCATATCCCCTTCCCTTGTCTCTCAGATTGTAAGCCCCTTAGGGGTAGGAACCTGTTTCTGACTCTGGATTGTACAGTGCCAGGTACATTGCTCGCACTATATAAATAATAAAAATAATAAATAATAATGTTGTGAAATGTAGTACCTTTAGGAATCCAAGGGTGCTACATATGAAAGGAAAAAAGTAAAGATTTTGCAAAAAAGAGCCAAACCTAGATTTACCCAAAAATGTTAGCACCCAAATTAATTTACCATATTTGACAAAATAGTTAAGAGATACTTTGCTTGCGCTATAGAAATACTTAAACTAAAATAACAATAATAAATAATTTTTATTGAACCAGCTTCCATTGGGTGAGAATGTGAAAGCTTTTGAGCTTTATCTAGCTCTTTTTTCCAGACAAGAATCTGAAGCGTGAAAGCCTCGCACACAGAAGTTGCAGCTGTACACACTGAACAGAAGCTGGTCCCCTAAGAGAAATCCTCTTAACTACTTTCTCTCGTGTCTCTGTCATACTTGGGATCAACGCAGCCACCACACTCTCAGGTTCCAGCGAGTGAGGAATTGCACTAAAGATGGAGGAGTCTTAGGGAGATCAGCAAATGAGCTAAGGTTGCCAAGATACAGAGACCACCCAAACTGCCTAACAGAACCCGTTAATAGTGACTCTGCCCTTTTTTTCATGTACGAACAAACCTGATCCTTAGCAATCATTGGGTGAAAACAGGCATGATGCTAACACCACTTTAACATTTCTTATGCATGTTGCAGGACTGCAGAGGGCACCAATACAGCCCTGCAACATGCATACGAAATGTTAAAACGGTGTTAAAGCAAAGTTAGCATCATGTCTGTTTTCATCCATTGACTCCCCCTGTAGGTTTTTACTGAACCTTACTTTCAGGCCTAAGTTATTTCACACAGATGTAGATCATAGACCTTTTTTACATGGACACCCCCCTCGCCCACATGTTCGACTGTGTTGTGTGTGTGTGTGTGTGTGTGGGTCCATCTGACCACCACGCCTGGTGGGTGTGGATGCATTTGTGCTCTCGCGCTCCACCCATCTCCACTGATCCCCCCCACACAGAGGCACTAGAGGCAACAGAGGTGCCTCCGTGCATGGAGATGGGTGGAGGTGTGCGAGTGTCCATGTGACGGGCTATCCACATGTCGCACACCTGCCGCCGCCTCCACCCATCCCCCAAGGACCGCAGATCCTTCCCGGCCCGTTTAAAAAGGGCCATAGTCAGAACAGCAGCAGCAAAAACAGCTACATTCATTATTTTGTTCCCACTAGTCACATTTACATAGATAATTCCCATCTTTGGGTAGAAGGATATGCCTGCTGTATTCCTGAAATTTTCCCCTTGCTTACCTACTGTTCATGCTCTACCAGTCTTTCAACCTAAATCTGACAGGTTCTCAGTGTCAATCAGCATCTCTTATGTCCTTAGTCAGTCAGAGATGGTGCTGCTGAGAGACATTAATGTCTGGGCGAAACTAAATTCTGAACATCCTACCTCTGCGTTATTCACAGACACTGCTAGACCATGGGAAAAGATGAGTTTGGGAAACAAATCCATTTATTTTATGTGGCTGTAAATAGCCTAAGAGATGCTAAACATATTTTAATAGAATTCTAGTTCAGAAATTCATGCTTTTTGATGTAAGATTAGCTGTTTGTATAGTGGTTGCTTGCTGGACGTTCAAGGCCTGTCATTTGCACATGCAGTTATAGTAGTTGCTAACTCAAAGTAGAAATGCAATCCCACCAATACAGCTTTGACAATCAGGCCCTTACTATCCCAAGTCTTTACCCACAGACACAAGAACTCCTGTACATTATCAGAAGGAAAACTTTTTCTGCCATGAATTCATAGGTGACTGGTGACTGCTGCTAGTGGGGGAGCACAGTGCACCCTCACCCCATCCCCAATCCAGAGCCCCACCCCCCAGGCCTCTGCTGCCCAGCACACCACACCCCTGGCCCCCCTATGGGGATCCAGTGCTCAGCAGGCAGCGTACGCAGCAGTCCTGGCTCACTGCCTCACGACGCCTCCCCCAGGCCCCTCTTCCGGCATGCTGCAAGAGAAAGAACATTCTGACCACTGTGGGGTGGATGGGTGGGATGGGCAAAAAAATTATACACACACACACACATGCGCACACACGTGTTGCCCATGCACTAATCTGTTGTTCAAATATTAATTCAGGAGGGTGGGGTACAGAAAAGTGCTAACTGACTGAAGAGGCTGATCATGGAGAGCATCTGGCAGCTAAGAGGACTGGATGTATGAAACAGTCACCTCCAACAGCATACAACTCCTGGAAAATAAAGCCGACACTGATACCACACACTTATTTTCTAATCAGACACCTTTATTGGAGAAATAAAAAAAGATAATGTTTGCTCAATAGTGGTTGGTGTCTCTCTAAATCTCAGTGTGGAAGTTTCCTGGGGGCACATCACGTGCCATTTATCTCACAAGCATCAGGAAACTCCCTCGCAATTTCAGAGACTGTGGCCCTGATCCAATGCTGTACGGATCCTGTGCGGAGCCATGTGCGTGCGTGCACAGCCATGCACAGCCTATGTGGAGCCGCACTGCTGGTACATTATGCTGCATGCAAACTGTGCGCGCGGCTCCATGCAGCGATCCACACAGCGTCGGACTGCGGCCCTTGAATGGATGCTAAATCAAAACCGTGCCTCTTGGGGAATGAAGGCATACTAAGATGACAGACAGTTCTAAGATAAGACTGAAATACCAAGCCCTAGGACATGGACTGTTGATCCCAGCTAGCCCAGGGTCTGCTGTAGAGATCAGACTTAGCTATTGTCTTCCCCTTTGGGTTAGTATGACATTTTTAGAAAACAAGTCAGGGCACTGCAAGGGAAAGAACATTATTCCTAAGGTCTCTTTCTAATGTGAACTGGGATTTAATTTTTTTAAAGGGTAGTTTTCCATGAATTGCTAAAGCATGAGCTGCCCTAAAGAAATTTTTAATAATGTGCATATAAATCTTTAATCAGCATTTTGAAGTTAATCTTGGCTATGACAGAAAGCAGGATGGCTTATTGTTGGCTTTTACCAAGTGGGTGTGTCGTCTTGTATTACCTATGGAAACACACATCACCAGGGGTAAAAACAGACGAGACGGTGGCCCACTGTGGTCCATGTGCCACTGACATGTTTGTTGAGGGCCTGCCAGATGTTCACTCTAGATTGCTCCAGACCATGTTGGAGGCTAGTTCAGTTGTGATCCCAGAGAACTCCAGGATCACAATCCTGGCTAGTCTCCACCCGATTGGGCCAAAGCAGGCCACACTGGGGATGCACGTTTGTTTCCAAGCTGGTCTTCTGTCCTTGGCTGGGTCTGCCATGATGGGCAGCCATGGCTGGTCATCATTGGCCACCATGGCTGCCCGTCATGGTGGGGGGCAGGATGTGGGGGGCAGCACAGGGTGAGACTGGCTGGTCACACATTCTCCAATCTCCCCACCCCCTGTGTGGTCAGCAGCCTGGTGGGATGCATGTTTGTTTTGTTCTCTGGACTGGATCATGTCTGCTGCAGCTGCCTGATGCAGGTTGGGCAACAGCCAGCTGGCCATCATGTTTGTTTTTATCCAAAGTATCATCATGGTGTGGTAAGGAAATGTAAGTGAGGGCGAGTGGTCAATTTAATCCAATTTAATCCAAAGGATTGATTCTGGATGAAAATGCTTGGTCAAACACTGCCTTCCTGGCCCATGTATAATCACAGGCTGTTTTTACACAGATGCCCCCCCCCCTCCCCACTGGGTGTGCAGTATATGTGTGTGAGGGGGATGTCTATGTAAACACCACAGCAGTGCGTGGGGGGGGGATGGGTGTTTGTCCGTGCAAAGAGCACGGGCAGTGGATGGGGGTGCGTGCGGTCTCCCAACAAACACCCATCTCAACCCATCACCCAACCATGGAGCCATCTGGCAAACTGAAGGAGGCTTGGTGGGTGGAGGTGGGTGTGCGCCCATGCACACGGGCACACACACACCTCTACCCACTGTGGAAGCACACCCATCTCCCCACCCACTGCTGCCTGTGTAAAAAGTGCCACAGAACTGTATAGTTAGAAGGAACTATAAGGGTTGTCTAGTCCACCTTCCACTTTTATGTTGTAACCACAAGCCCCCATCCCTCACAAACATCCATCCAACTTGTTCCTTTTCTTCCCAGTCTTCTGTAGCTTCCTCTCTCACTCCCTCTCAATCAGATTCCCTCTTTCCCCCTCACCACCCTGTTATTTTGGAGAATCCCGCAGCTCAGTAAGAACGTGGAGCTAGAAGTCTGCTGGCAGGGGATGGGGGCTCACTCCCACCACCATGGATAACCTTCTGCGCTCCCCAGTTTTAATACATCTAGTCCATCCCCTGCTCCAGCATAGGATATCCTTTTCCGGATTTTGAAAATATCCATGGAGATAGAAATGTACATGATCCTAGTGCTATGTTTTCCCAAAGGCAAAGAACAAACATTTACCTACAGTCTGAATTACTTGTTTTAGATGATAAAAAACAAGATTAGAAAGAACTATCAACTCTTCATGGAAGAGCTATGCTAACAACCAACTCTTTCTGTGTACCTAACACCTCCAATCTTCTCAAAATACAGTACACAGAAAAGTAACATTATACCTATATGTATATAGAGCTGGCAACCACTACAGTATAACTAAATAAACTTTTCTGTAACAAGGGATAGAGTATACCTGAAGTATATTTAAAGGGTCTGAGGGGCTTAAAGTCAATAGGATGCTTAAAGTTAAGCATGTACTTCAGGAGTGCACTTTGCTTGACTGAGGTCAGAGTGATCATTGCCCTACTATGTTAAGTCTTAAATGAGAAAGGGATTTGAGAATAGAAGATCCTAATGAGGAAGGATCAGGTACCTGTGGAAAAATTCAAGACAGCCTCCAAAAACCGCAGACTCAAAATACCTTTATGTAATTTTCATAGTCAAACATACATGACACCAGGAGGTTTTCATACAGTATGCAAAAGTAACAATGAGAATCCTAAGAGGTGTCATACCATGAAAGAAACATTGTGGCACATACTGCAGGGATATAAGAAAGAAATATAATAAATTATGAAGAAACAAACAGACTGCCTTTAGTGCAAAGGGAGAGTCACAACATGAATGCATAGTTCATAGTCCTGTCTTCTCAATAATTTGTCCACAACAGACTTGGACAGACATCAAGGAAAATTCATGAGTGTCACTTTGTCCATTGCCAGGAGATGTTTAATGATGCACTGAAACAAAGGACTACTGTCATTTGAAAAAGGGCAGATTAAATTGCTTAGATGTGTTCCTTTTGATGAAATAATTATCCGTTGCACTTCAATCACACTTTTCCCATGAAGGTCTAGAAGTATTATCAACAGGACATATTGGTTTTGCTATTCCACAAGCTCAGTACTCGCTGCAGAATTCATGCTTTGCCATAGTGATGTGCTCCAGAATCTAAACTTTCAGGTTGCAAAGAAATATTCTAGCACCTCAAATTGCGAAGAAAACCTTGAGAACCTGAAAAGGAGTTAAAACTGTTGAAGTGCCGTATTCCCGATTCTTCCGGCAGTAGGAAACAATCATTTTGAGATAGACAGTTGCATTATTGAGCTCAATACAATATATCAAGTTTGAAGTCTAATGACAATTTAGACAACAATTACTCTTTTATTACTGCTGATCTGAGCTGAAATGGCCAGCTAATGATCCTATCTCACAGTCTCCATTCTGTCCCACATGCCAAAAGCCTCTAATGTCATCCATGACAATGACGCTGTTATGAGCTGGACTATCAAATCTGAAATGCAGAGACTGTATAAAAGAAATGGAGACACCAAGGCACAGAGAGGTCAAATTATAAGCCCATAATTATGGTTAAGAGGAGCAGAGCTGTCAATAGGAATCACATATCCAGACTTGCTCTTCTTACACAATATACACTGCCTATGATGAAAACACCCAGCTGCTTTTGGAAATGAGATACAGGCCTGGATGGAGCACAGGTCTGAATGTTTGACTATCAGTTCTAGATCCAAGCTCATCTTTCTGCAGGAGACAAGAGTAAAAACTGATGCAACGATGGCCTTATGTGGCCCAGTTTTTCACACTCTGGCCTGCAAGCCTTCCGTGCATCTGTTGAGGGACCACCAGATGTTGGCCCGGGCCATGTCAGAGGCTAGCCTGGACTCAGATCTCCATGTTAACTCCAGGTCTTGCCTGGCCTAGCCTCGGCCTAATCAGAGCAAAGTGATCTTTTCTGCCATGGCCTGGATTGGGTCTGCCATGGCCAGCTGCCATGCTGCCTCTCAAGGGGGGGAAGGTGCTGGGCACAGCGCGGGGACAGGGATGGCCGGCAACATGTTCCCACATCTCCCTCCTCTCCCCGGCAGCCCGGCCATGGCAACATGTGGTGAGCGGCCCAACCCAGTCTGGAACGTGTCCATCCTGGCTTCCCGTCCTGACCTGGGTTGCTGTGGTAGCACCATCACTTCTGTTTCCACCTGTAGTATCTGAACAAACTTTGTAAGTGCACACATGTTTTTGAAGTTCACAGAACTCTTCTTCAGGAAGGACCAAAGCATTTTTAAGCAAAACAGAGGAGTCTGACTGGAAGTTAGGCACTCCACTAGCTTATTTTGTTTCTGAACACTCCCTCGTTGCTTAAGGCTCTACGGATATTTTCCTAGCAGCCCAAAGACTCTTATTAAAGGGAAAGAGTTTTGGTGACAGAAAAACAACAATAAATAAAAACCAGACAAAATTTGAGTTTCTGATGACATCTATTCATACTGGTGAAATCATCTGTTGAAACTGCAGCTTACTGCATTGCTTTTCCATTTTCCATTTCAAAGCTACAGTGAAGAACATCTCAAAACCCACACTTAGAATTCTGGTGTGGAACACATGGAGTGCACGACAGGACAAATGGAGAAGCATGGGGCATGAAAAGAGAACTACCGCTCTTGCCATATATTTCCTCCATGCTGCTCAAATACATAATCTATTTTCATTTCTATATCAACAATATTAAGAACTCTCTTTCCCAAGACCAACAACACAATAATGGAAAGAGGCCAATAACATTTAAGTTCTCTCAGGGCTGACCTTAAGTAAAAGCCATGCTCCAGGCCCTGCGGTTGGATGGGGTCCCACAGGAAGCCAGTTCCATTAGCCTCAGAACCAGTGTCCCTGGGGCCCTAGGAACAGGCTATTTCTGCATGACCCTTTCCCACATGGGACTCTTGACCACTGGGGTGACTGCTTCCTGTGAGACCCTTCCCCTCACCTGCTTGGGTGGGGGAGCACGGCCCTGCAGGAAGTGTCCCCACCCCAGCCCTCAATGCTAAACGTTGCACACAGGAACAGCGCCGCCACTCTCCCCACTTGGAATCATGCCACACCACTGGTACTGCCTCAAAAGGTCCGGTTGCTGGAGCTGGAGCCAAGAAGCACCTTGGGCCAGTGGTGAGGCCCTTGTAAAAGCCTTAAAGACAACAACGACACGGCAAGACTCTGTAGAGGTGGGGTGCTACTTCTCCCTCCACAGGCAGGGTCTGTTTTCCTGTGGGGCTCTCCCCCGACAAGCAGTCTGATGTAAGTCAACAGCAGACGGCCAGTGATTAGAGGGGTGGACTATGGAGGGTAGGGTCATGGGGGCAAATTCTAAGGCCAGCTCAGAGTTCCCTTGCCAGAGTCCTAAGCCTCACATTTCGTAAAAAGCAGGGGCGGGGAGGAGCTGGGCTTTTAGGGCTTTAAGCTATCATGGAACAGGGAGAGGAGAGTGATTTTTCAGACTTCCAAAGCTCTCAAGAGGTTGGCTGCTAGCAGCCTTTGTGCTTAGTGCCACTATAAGACTTTCCCAGCCCTTGAATCACATGAGAAAAATCAGAATCTCAGTTATCACTTTCAACAAATTATTTAAATGAGTCCTCAGAACACTGGGGTATAAACACCAATGTGGTGGAGAGTGAATGCTCCTCCCCTCTGCTAACTTTGGAAGTAGTCTCTTCCTGAATTTTGGTCCCCTGCAATACCTGCGTTGGTGGCATGGCCACTGCCTTATTTGGTGGCATGACCTAGAGGGCTAGAGGGATCTGAAACTGAGCACAGGACTCACCTGAACACTCTTTCTCCTCATAGCATTTGACTTTTCCAGAAGCTGGATGAGTGGAGCTGTCCCTCCTTAATGTGGCCTGTTGTAACTCACAGAAAGGGTGGGAGTCACGAAGGCCCTATCTGGGTTGTATCTACAGTCCAGGATTTTCTTAATTAAGAACTGGTAATTATGTAAAATTGATCCCGCTCATTCAGATTATTTATTTTACTTATTTATTTCATTATATTTATATGCTGCCCCCCATGCCCACGGCATCTCGGGGCGGCTTCCAACATATTATAAAACAAAACATAAAAAATCTACAACAACATCATTAAAACAAATTTAAAACACCCCCCACAAAAAATTAACCCACCCTCCCCTCCGAAGGCCCGGGCAAACAGCCAAGTCTTACAGACACGTCGAAAGGCCAACAGGCCTGGGGCCAGGTGAGCCTCCTCTGGGAGGGAATTCCATAACCACAGCCCGGCCACCGAGAACGCCTTCTGCATTGTGGCCCCCCCATCTTAAATTAAAGCACACCGGTATGAGAAGGTAGAGCAGCTTGCCCTGCACAAAACCATTCTGTTGAGAAAGTGGAAGTTTCACTAAGATCACGTCAAAATTTAAATTGAAAATGAACACCACAAACTACTTTAGCTTTGTTGTGTTATATCTTATTAGAGGAGACAGAATTTTTAAAAAAAATAAAAAATCCTACATTGTGAATAGTACATGGTCCCAAAGCTTCGTATGAGAGTCTCTGGGCCATTTTAAAACAAATGTTAAATGAATTCTATAAAGCTCATTTCAGGACTGTCAGGAGACAACATTCTTCCAAGAATTCAACAGCTCCATCTGTCACATACAAGTAGAGACAGAGCGTTCTCATGCAGCCTTCTCTGTTCTCTACCCTATGTGTATATATGCATAACCCCAATAAACTTAATGTGAGTGCACCAAGGGAAATATACTCCTTTCTACAGTATAAAATTTCTTTCTTTCCATCTCACTTTGCCACTGCAGAATATATGGTCCCTGTGTGCTTCTTGGCAGGCAACTGCTACCGCTACACATTGGGTCCAGAGTGGGAAGTAGAAGAAATGGTTGCTGCCCCACCCCATGGGGCAAACAGGTCACTGTCATCCATCCTGCTGCATCCCGTGGCAGGCTGAGGCATCAGCCACATGAGCGCGCTTCCAGCCGTACCTCCCCTCCCCTGGCCCACCCGCTATCCCACCCCAGGCTGTGACATGGCCACATGGGACTGGAGCTAGTGCCCACCGCTCAAAGCTCAGCAGCAGACCTTGCTGCGCGGCTTACCCCACTTTGGGTAAGGCTGCTACGTGCTGCGCCCCCAGCCTTTTTCTGAGGATGTAGCACATAGTGGTTAGCTGCCCACCCTGCCACACAACAGGTGAATATTTGGTGGCCACCAGGCACACATGGTATATGGTAAGACTGCCCAGAGTGGAGTAAGTTTGCCCAAGGACAGTAACAGCATCGTGCGGCTCTACTCAAAATTCCCTGCCCTTTCATTGCCCTTTCCCTGCCCTCAATGAAAGGGCAGGGAAATGAAGGAAGCATGCAAATATGGAAAAGAAAAACAGGTTTGAACACAAGGCTAAATTTCTTGATGACCCTTTCAAAATAAAACAAATAAAAATGAAATTAGATTTTAAATTCTAGACTCCAACCCTCTTCAATGACTTTCTTAACCTTACTTATCAGGGAATGCTCAATAGAGGAGGCAGGAGAAGGTGAAGTTCCCAGTCATTGTGAATTACAGGGCATTTTCAGACAAGACACTCTCCACCCACTATACATTTTTCAAGGCTGCAGGATTGCCCTATGGGTGCCCTGTAACATGTATGGTAGGTGGGGAGTGTCTTGTCTGAAAACACCCATAGCCCAAAACTTTTTCTTAAAGCTTTTGTTTAGCTGCCTTTTCAGGAAATACAAACAACCAGAGGATTTCTCACCAGTCCCTCAAAAGCTGGGAACACAAAACAGGCAATGTGTTCAGCTTCAGGGATGGGAAAGAGAGGGCACCACATCACTCATCCACTGATTGTCTGACCAGTTTATAAGGTGTGGCACTGACTGGCTTCCTTCCAAACCTGGCCTATAAGCATATGAAATATATAGAGCTGGGACAAAATAAGGTGAGGCATGCTATAGTCTCAGAATTACAAAGAATACATACTCCATAAGGGAGGAGAAGAGGAATACAGCAGGGAAAATAACCCAAATCCACCAATCACTGTGTTATGTTCTAGTGCCTATTCCCGCAGGAGGTGAGTTGGCATATTATTTTCCCTGAAGAAAGTTTCAGGCTGATGAGAGGGATTCTGTGAATTTGTTAGAACTGGCCAGCAGCCCAAACCCAAACTTTAGTAAGACGTAAATTGAATAGATCTGCATTGGATGAATCAAGCCTAGGCATTATTACAGTGCACTCGGAAAGGATAAACAATTCTGTGTTTTCTTTGACCACTGATAGTGTGCAGATGTGTTTTCTTAATAGTGTTCTGGACATGTTTATTTATCCTTGCATAAGATAGATAATTCTTTTTTGCATCTTTCCCAGCTGTTCAGGGCAACCCTCCTTGTAAAATTCCTGCTATTTTCAAGAGGATTATATTTCCCCAGGTGGTTGTTTTTTGGAGCCATTCAAACCACACAAGGAGTAGTGTGGAAAAAGGGTCATTTTCCCATTAGATGCAAATCATTCTTAACTATCTCACTCTACCAATTATATTTATTTATCTCAGCATTTCTATATACATATACAAAACAGAATAAAATAGACATAAAAACTCAAATAAAGCCCAACTTAAACCCTCCCTCCCCCATCCCCCTTACTGGATGTCTGAGGAAAAAGCCAGGTCTTGCATTGTTTTCAAAACATGGGGAGGTCCCGGGAGAGTAGAATCTCTGCCAGGAGTTCCAGATTTGCAGTGCAGCCACCGAGAATGCCCTTTCAAATGTGGCCCCCCCGGGAAACCTCCAACAGGGCACCCCTTGAAGACTGCAGGGGCTGATAGAGAACACGGGGGGTGAGGTGTTCCTGCAGATAGACAGGGCCCAGGCCTTGTAGGGCTTTAAAGGTTAACAACACCACCTTGAAACAAACCCAGAAGACTATAGGCAGCCAGTGCAGAGAACGGAGCACAGGTGTAATGTGCTCCTGGTGGCCCGTCCTCATCAGGAGGCAGGCCACCGCATTCTGCACCAGCTGAAGTTTCCGGATTGTTATCAGGGGTAGCCCCACGTAGAGCGCGTTGCAGTAGTCAAGCCGTGAGGTGATAGAGGCATGGATGATCGTGGCAAGGTCAGGGCTTGATATATACGGTTGAAGATGATGGACCAGGTATAACTTACTAAAAGGCATCCCTCGCTACAGCCACCACCTGGGCATCCAGGCGGAGCTGCGAGTCGAGGAGAACCCCCAGACTCCGCACGTGAGGGACCAGAGTTGGATGCACCCCATCAATGATGGGGGCCTCCACACATATATCCTTACCCACCAGCATCACCTCTGACTTGTTGGGATTCAGCTTGAGGTGACTTGTCCTCATCCAATCACCTACTGCAGCCAGCCACTGAGTAAGCACCGAGACTGCAGGATCTGGTCAGATGAAAATGAGAGACATAGCTGGGTGTCATCAGCATACTGAGGCCACTCCACTCCAAATTCTCTCATGATCTCACTCAGCAACTACATATATAAGTTGAACAGGAGAGGTGACAGAATAGAACCCTGCAGGATTCCACATGTGAGAGCCCAAGGGGAAGATGAACACTCCCCCAGGACTACACACTGAGTTCTACCGGCCAGGAATGAGCGGAACCCTCCAAGAACAGTCCACCCCACCCCAGTACAGTCCCACAGGCGTGTCACCAACAACTCGTGTTCCGCTGTGTCAAATGCTGCTGACAGATCTAACAAAATCAAAAGAGAGGATCTACCTTGATCCAACTCTCGGTGCAGATTATCGAACAAGGCCACAAGTGCAGTCTCCGTGCCATGACCCAGACGAAATCCCGACTGTGAAGTGTCAAGGAAACCAATCCGGTCCAGATGTCCCTGGGGCTGCTTGGCCACTATCTGTTCAATAACCTTCCCTAAAAAGGGAAGATTAGAGACAGGTCAATAGCTGGTCAGGGCATCAACATCAAAAGATGGCTTCTTGAGCAAGGGACATACCACAGCCGCCTTCAGGCACTCCATGACCCTGCCCTCCTCCAGGGAGGCACTGACCACCCAAGCCAGCAATTCTCCCAGTGTCTCCCGGCTAGCCTTAACCAGCCAGGATGAACATGGATTAAGTTCACATGTTGTGGCCCGCATAGCCCGCAGCATCTCCACCACATCAGAAGCCGATATCAGCCCAAACTGATCCCACAAAAAAGGGCAGGATAGGGCATCTATAACCTCAGGTACACTCCCTGCCTCAAATGCGGCATCGAAGCAGTGATGTATACGAGCGATTTTGTCAGCAAAAAAATCTATAAAATGGTCACAGCGAGCATTGGATGCCTCCAGTTCTAGATGGAGAGAGGCCAGACTGACCAGCCCCTTCACCACCTGGAAAAGCTCAGCTGGCTGAGATTTTGCGGATGATACGAGGGTAGCAAAGAAAACCTTCTTTGTTGCCCACATAGCCACCGTCATTCTAACCGCCTCCCTTCCTTCAGGAGGCGCAGGTCATTCATAAACCACGGAGCCCTGCGTCACCTATGCATGGGAAGCAGACGCCTGGGTGCTGTCCGGTCGATGACCTCAATCAGCAAGATGTTCCAAAGTGCTACGAGGTCATCGAATGAGCAGCCATCAAGGTTGAAAGGCACAGTCCTCAGAGCATTCCGGAACTGATCTGGTTCCATAAGTCTCCAGGGGCGAACCAAACGAATAGGTTCCACACCCTGCTGGGGGCAGACATGTTCCGGGAGAGAAGCCCGCAGGAGATAATCATCTGTCCATGACAAGGACATAGATGATATTTTCCCCCACTGCCAGATCCCCCACCTCAAAGTCAGTGCAGAATACCAAGTCCAGAGTATGTCCACCCTCATGAGTTGGGCAAAATATCCTCTGGGACAAGCCCATAGTTGCCATAAACACCTGCTCTGCCTCCCTAATATTGGTCTCAGCATGAATGTTCAAGTCCCCCAGGACGATTGTATATCTATTTGTACAATCTGCTCCTGTACAGAATATCAATAAATTTAACCCCCCAAAAATGAATAATGGGTTACAAAACCAAAACCAAATATGGTCTCATTTCTGCCAAAGACAATGGAGTTATATCAGGAATGACTTGGTCCTATAACTTGCAAATTTACAGTAGAAATAGGAATGGCAAAAAGTTTCCATATACAAGCATTCAAGTGACAGAGAATCCACTATGTCCTTTGGTAAGTTGTTTCAATGATTAATTACTCACACTGAGAAAAATTCTGCACCTTATTTCCAGTCTGAACTTATCTAGCATCAACTAGCGTACAGTTCATCAATTGCTAGAAGTCTGGGTAATAAGCAAGAAGAATCAGAAATGTTCGTTTATTCAAAGACATTCGATGCAGTTGGTATTGCGGAAACCCAATGAGCGGAGCCTTCCTGTGACTAGAATGTTAACATCACTGGTGAGTATTTGCACCTCATTTAGGAAGGACAGAATGGGCAAAAGAAAAATGAGGCTTGGCAGTCGATCTCAAAAACACTGTTACCAGTTTTTCATGGTTCTTGACAACTTGGAAGCATGGGATCTGGAATGCCTTTCAATCAATGTCATAGAAATTTTAGAATGTCAAGGAATTTTAAAGTCAGACCTAGCTTTTTTCCCTCCAGCTCTGTTGTTTCTTTTCCTGTTTTCCATCAATGAACTATGTTTATAGGCATGGGGAGGGGTCTTGAAAATAATAGGTTGCCATTCATTTAAATCGTTCTTACAATTATGCTAGAAATGTTCCTTTAATGGTTTACAACCCAAATAACTCCAGTAGGGCAGCAATACTGCCTTATTTGATCAGGAAGAATGGTCTTTCCCATTTAGGTCATCACACAAAATACAAGAACTCCACACCCCTCTCCCCACACACACTTGCAGCTTGAGTGTATGTAAATCCTATCTGATCATATTAATTTATCATCATCTTTAATGCACATTCTGTATTTTTAAAGTACAGAGTAAGTACTTATGGATCAAAAACGATAGAAGTCTCTCTCATTATAGATTTCTGTAATTTCTGTATATAAAATAAATTAGTTAGCCATGCTCCACTTCCAAATGTCTCTATTTCTGGTTGGATAAGCAGAATAAGCAGACATGTAGTTACTCTGTGACCTACTACTTAACAAAGACAAGCCATAGAATTCTGTTTCAGATAAAAGCCAATATGAAGAGTGTTTAATAAATGATCAATAATAGCAATAATGTAACCCTGGTTGGTTTAGCTGGTGTTTGTTAATTGGAAAGCACTCATTTTAAAATTCTAATTCACACATATGACTTTGATGCTTTTCTCTTGACGCATACCTCACAAGAGAGAGTTACACCATATTTTATTTGATACAGAGAAAATAATATATGCAGTGTCATATTCAGCAACCATACAATCCCCCATTTCTCATTCACAAAACATAAACCCCTCATTTTCTCCCCCCTGGAGTTACAGCTGAAAAAAATAGTTGAAAAAAATCTGGGTTTGCAAAGTGAAGGATAAAACCACATTTGCCATGAGCTTGAGTAATGGATCCAGTCCTGCTAACCTGCATTCCCAATGTAACTCCAACTGTCACCAATATTCACAGTGGGTATAATGGTGGCTTTACTAGTGTCAATAGGTTTGGCACTGATTTTAATCAGCCCAGAACTTGACTCATAGGGTGTTTTCAAACATGATGGTGGCCCGGTTTAACATGCTGTAGCACGGTTTAAACCAGGGGCCACTGTCACATTTAAAATGCACCTGCCAGATGTTTCTCCAGAGTGGATCCTGACTGTGGTGGGGTTAGCCCGGGCTGTGACTCGGGGAAATCCCCAAGTTGGCATTTGGCCACCAGAGCCGGAGTAAAGCGGGCATTCACGTTTGAAAGTCTGCTTTACTCAGTGTGGTCTGGAGTGGGGGGTGAGGGGGCAGACACCATGGCAGCCGCCACTGGCCATCACAGCTGCCTGTCAGGGAGGGGATGGGCCAGCCCCCACACTGCACCCAGATCCCCATCACATCAGTTTGGGGCGCCTGGCTGACTCCCACCCGACTCCTGACTGGGCACATCAGTGGCGGCGCTCTGGCGCCGTCACGTGTGAAAGTACCCATAAACTTCAATGGTCTTGGTAAAAAAAAAAAATCCAAGGTCCGGTCAGCGCTAGTCCATTTTATTTGGCTTCCCTTCCTATTACTATTCCCTTCCTACGACTGTTAGATACTTCCTAGTCATGCTACAAAACTTTCTATATGATGGCCTTCTTTATAGCAACATGCTTGGGAAATCTATCATTGCCGAACTACCTCAAGTGGTAGCATTGGTAGCAAGGTCTAGGGTAGATGGGCACAGGTTTTTGGTTTTTTTACCATCCTATGTCAGCAGCAGAGTTTACATTGACCCACCCACAGGCTCAGACTGTTGCTAGCAAAGATACGGGGAATATCAGGAAAGGTTCTGGGTACAAAGACCGCCTCCCCACCACCACCCGATTTATGTCTGCTTGCAGCCTCTAAGATCAGCTGGGAGGGCTCCCTGCAGCTTCCACCTTTGCAACACATCCATACGATAAGGACGCAAGGAGAAGCTTTCTCGGGGCTGCTCCACAGCTTTAGACTGAGTCCCTCCCCTTGGAGGTTTGCCAATTCCCGAGCCTGAGCATCTTCTACAGGCGATGGAAGATTTTCCTGGGTGGCCAGGCATTCAGTAGGATGGGTTAGGGGATGTATTTTAAAGATATTTTATATCTGGTTTTATGTTTTTTTATCTTATTGAGTCCTTGGGGAAGGATGGGATATAGATCAAAATACAATAAAATATTTGAGGAGCCCTCTGATGTTTACATTCAATTTTACTTTGCTTTTATTTAGACATGGACTGGACACTTACATATAAAATAAATATCAGCAAACTGGGAACAAGTTTGACTTTGTATAAATGAAAGACTGGAATTTGTTCTACAGATGAAACTGTGAACACATACAACTAGCCTACAATTAAAGAACTGGAGGGCTGGAAGGAATCTCAGGAGATCATCTAATCCAAATCCTTGCATCAAGGCAGGTTTATGTGAATTCTAAATCTTTACTTATAGATATTTATCCAGCAAAGTACATAAGCACTGGCATATCTTTAAGTGTTGTTTCCATAACAATGCATTCCATTGCATTTCCTGCAGACGTAGACAGTCACGTTTTACTTTAAAATGACAATGAACAAACCATAGCCTGTAGCAGAATGGTTTGCAGTCTGCCCATTATAAGCTTGCATCGTATCCAATGAGGGTTTGTTTTAGCAAAGATGTAAGCAGCTACCTACCTAGCACATGAATAGTTCCATCAAGCCAACAGAAAGACACTTAAAGCTAGGTGTGCATTTATGTACCTTCCTGAATCAGGGCCTCGATTGATTGTACTCTCTCATGAATAAACTGATGACTATGGCCTTTTTCACACAAAACACACCCACTCATGAACAACCAAGAATCTGGGTGTTCATGAGTGGGTGAGTCCTGTGTGAAAGAACGAGTGCGTGCACAGTGAGTGGGTGTGCGTTTACGCTCCTGCCGAACACACATCCCATGCACGCCCCACTCATCAAAACGCATGGAGCAACTGGTGAAAACAGAGGGCGTTTTCAGACAAGACACTCTTCACCCACCCACTATACAAGTTGCAGGGCTCCAGTGTTGCCCTCTCGGTGCCCTGTAACATGTATAGTGGGTGGGAGGTGGGTCGGGAGTGTCTTGTCTGAAAACACCCACAGGTTGTTCCGTGCATGCTGATGGGTGGAGAGGTGTGTGGGGATGTGTGTGCACCCATATGTACCCCACCCACCCACCGTGCATACACTGGCATGAACATAGCCCCTCCCCCACCCTGTGGGGCCCATGTAAAAATGGCCTATAACTCGCAGGATTTCAAACATACTATAAGTGGAACGCTCCTTGCCAACTGCAGGAGATCCCAAATTAAGACATTCCTGTATCAAAAACATTCCAGACTTCAGCTTCATCTAGATGTGCAAAATAATATATTACTGCACTACGTGCAGGTGACATAGGACAAGAAACACAAGAGGAGGAAGATATTCCTAAATTATTATAAGAGATTTCTTCCATGAAAAACAAAGGGTGATTTTAGACGTGACGCGGCGCCCATTGGCCCCGGCACGGAATCACGTTATGATTCCCCACTGGAATCAGAACAGACCATCAACAGACGAATCGGCTGATCCCGGAGGGGAATCTGGGGAGGGGACGGGGCTGCGCGGCGCAATGTGCGGCCTCACAGCCCCACCCCCCACGCTCCCCAGGCTGCCCGCCCTCCGGGAGACGGGCGGGCGCAGTGGCCAATCGGGCCGCTGCGCCCGATTCTGTTCCGGGGTCTGGACCATGGCCCAGAATCGGCGGCAGTAACAGACGTTACCAGCTGCCGATTCCAGGCCGTGGTTCAATTAACCACACTTTCAGAGATGGTGCCAGAACCATCCTCGAAAGCGTGGTTAATTTGCTCACCGCTGGTGGTTCACCATGGTGAAGATCTGGCGGCGAGCAAACACACATTACGCAACCATCCGCCAACACAGGGAATCGTCTGTGGTTGACCGTGATCGCGTAACATCTGAAAACACCCAAAGCCTGCTGAATACTCAGTTAAAGGAAAGCTGACTCACAAAACAAACAAAAATATAACTGCAACAAAGTTTATTTCTCTGCAGACTCCTGACTGCCCCACTTACTTCTTTAAAAAATTGCAAAGAGCATTTTATGTGAGCGGCTCCCCATATGAGGCTTTTGTGGCTAAGATCTAGCATTCTAAAGAAATCTTCTCTCCAAAATTTAATAGGATTTCAGTCACATCAAAGCTTTTCATTTTTAACAGTTTTAATCCCTTTCTGCCCCTGGCTCTTTCCCCACCAAAGTCAAGTCAATTAGTTAAGAAGTCATTAGAAAAGCCCTCATATGTAAAAGTCCAGTCTCCCAGAACCCTTCTAAAGGCCAAAACTCCCACAAACAAACTAGCTGCTACACCAGCCGTCAAAGAGTTTTCTCTTACAACAAGCTGCCAAACTGTTTTTAAATGTTTTGTTTTAAACTCTCATCACTGAAAGCTGGTTTACACATGGGTTACCATACCTCCCCTTTAAGAGAGGACGCTTACAAAAATACATGGTGCAGGGCTGCACTGGAACCAATGCAGCCCTGCACCATGTATTTTTCATAAGCACCCTCTTTTAAAGGGGAGGTATGGTAACCCTACAATAGCGATGTCTTGTATCAATGGGACATCAGGTTTGGGTTTCTAGTATTAGTGGGAAGCAAGGAATGAGCTCCCCCAGTTGGCACTGCAGCAGCTAACAAACGATATCCCCTAGCTAGTGATAACAATACTTCACCAGCCATGCTGGTGCTTGCACAAACTTGTAAACAAATGTTTTCTTCCCCTGGGAATTATAAGCCATAATCTTCAATGAGTTAAGCTCAGCCAACAGCAGCAGTAGCTGTGGAGGGAGTGCTGTTGACCAAGGCTCGAGAGATTTTAGTAACATATCAATTTAAGCCTTCTCTAAGCAAGGTTGATGGCACAGTAATAAAAATGATCAAACCCTTGCAATGCCACAAACTCCCAGCACTTGTTGAGCTGGACCCAGTGGGATTTAGGTTCATAAAATCTTAACAGAGAAATCTGCCAAAGACAACCATATTAACGTCAGGTCCATTGGAAATCTGGCACTGTTAGTGGTGAAATATTGGCACCTGTCAAACAGAAAAGGGTTCATTAAAAGAAAGAAATGAACCTGTATGGAATTCTATACTAAGTTACCTGGATCCACTACTGCTCTGAAAAGGTACAACTTGACTGAGGAGATGACCTAGGAGGAGCAAAAGGGAACACTAGGTCTTCCTGGGGATTGCCAGGACACCAACATCCCTACAGGAACAAGGCTTTGCTGGAACAGGAGATGTCAAATGTGTCTTCACATCTCTACTGAGAACAACATCCAGACATCCCATGGAAAACTATTCAGAATATAAGGGACCTACAACTGTAAGTCTAAAAATCTTGTATACCTCATTCAGTGTACCAAATGCCTCCATGGGGACTACGTAGGTGAAACCGATGAACCCTTGAACTTGCACAGAAAAAAAGTTCATGGATTCTACTGCTGGCACTCCCTTCTCACAAAGTGACCACTCTATTTATAAGGAGCTGCCTAACTAACTAACTCAGACCAATGGTCCATCTTAGCCCAGTATTGTCACAACCTGATATGGCAGCAAGGTTTCAAATCTTGCTCTCCAGGGTTTCCAGTAGAGGCCTCACCCAGGCACGCTACCTTAGACCCTCCAGGGTCCCCAGAAGAGGCCTCACCCAGGCGTGCAACCAGAGATCCTGAATCAGAGATGCCAGGGGTTGAACTTGGGATCTTATACATGCAAAGTATGCAGTCCACCACCTCGCTGTGCTTCTCTTAAAAGGAAACCTATAGAATACCTTTAAAAGCCAAGCCTGGTAACAAAATTTTATAGCTCTACTAGACACAAAGAAAAATGGATTCAATTTTGATATGAGTTTCACAAGCCATTACAGAAATCTGTAAGTCTAATGACTACATCTACAGAAAGCTTTAAGTTTACTTACTATCAGCAGTTCTTGGTCTTCCCACCTTGTTGTATTCTACCCTTTTGAATTGCGGATCTCTTATCTGTGTCTCATCCTCCCTTTCTCCTCCCCTCCCCTCCCTTTTCCATTGTTTCCAAACACTGTATATACCTCACTGCTTTGCTCAGTCTCCACTTCTAACTCCTGACTTGCCTAATGAAGGACCCTGTGAGGTCCGAAAGCTAGCATACCTCCACCAACTGGAGTTGGTCAAATAAAAGATATCACTGTACTACTTTGTCTCTGTTGGGGATTGCCGGACAGAGAGGCGGTGGGCGTGCAGCTGAGAGAATGCATAAGTCAGGGGATGGGCTAAGTTCCCAAGCTCTAGAGCTGCATACCCAAACTTTCATATTGCTGAGAGACACAAGATACATTACATTGATCATGGCTTCCTCTGGGGATGGGGCAGCATGGCTTCCCCTAACTCTCCCCTCACATCAAAGCTGTACCTTCTAGGCAGTTTGGTGGGTTGGGGCAGCAGCAGTCGTGGTGCAGGCATGCTCCACCTGCTCTCATAGCCCCCAGAATGCTCCAGCAGCCGAAATGATGGCTAGGCATCTCTTGCTCCGGAGGGAGCTGTATGGACATGCAGCCACTTCTGGTGAGGACCACAGTCAAGATGCCTGAGAGCCACATGTAGTTCCTGAGCTACCATTTGCTCACTTCTGGCATTGATGAATGAAGATTTCCTGAATGATAGAGACAACGAATAAGCAACCTTTGTCCACTATATACTTAAACCTACTCACCCACACAGCTAACAAACACTCTACCAGGTTGTACTCACCCTTACCCAAGCACAAGCAGTGCCCTAATTATCAGGTTAGAAATCCCTATTTTTCCTTGTTCTTCACAAGAAAGAGTTTGATATTTATCAGCTTACAGTAGGAGACCTGGTTTGTGTGACATGTTGAATCTGGCTCAGACCTGACAAAAAGAATCAGTCTTTTACTTGCTTGAGGTTTTGTGGATCTCTGAGTTTTAGTTTTTTCCCCCTTCGGCATGTAAATTCCTAGCCCTCACAGGTAAGGACAGCTTCATATCAATGCTGTATTTCTGCCTTGTGGAAATCCTCTCACTGTACTGACAATAGAGAAGAAGAGACAGTTCCTGAAGAATAGCTCTAGGATACAATTGTTCCTAGTCTTCTGAAAGATGAAAAACTGGCAAGATAAGGGAGAAAAATTGTCGTTTGCTTCCTGCCTATTCTATTAATCAAAATATCTGTTCCTCAAATACAGCAACTGTAACCAATCTGCCAGGAATTATAAATCAATGAGGGAGCAGCACATGCAGCCTCAGCCTCTTACGTGCTGCTTTCCCACAGGCCAACTCTTCAGCAGAATCAACTTGACAGTTGAGGGGAATGGGAGGATCTCAACAGCCACATTTCAGCTTCCTGGCCTGGCTTGCCATGTGACAACAAAGTCTAGAGAAAGTGACTTTGGAACCTGGGGGGAGCTGGGGCGGGGGGGGGGGGATGAGCTGCAATGAAAGATACAGTCGATAAACAAAGCAAGATGCACAACAAACATAGAGGCCCAGCTATTGAAACCAAATAAGCTGAAGTCCCAGATTGGTGGAAGATAATTTGAACAAGGTCTTCTAAGTCAAGGTTAACCACAGCTAGATATTTTTGGCAAGGATGTACAAATGCATGGTTGTCACTGAACATGTTCCAGCAGGGGCAGAGTGAAGCTGGCCAATTTGCAGGACTCTAAATCACCTTTGAATGAAGGCTGGCAGCCAACATGAGAAAGCAGAGCTATCTACGAGACCCAGATATTTGTGACTGTAGCGAGATACAGACCATGTAACACCTTCTGATCTGTCGACTCCTAGGGGAACCCTGAACTGCAGAGGACTTTACCACAGCCACAGACTGAGCTATTTGATGTGACCAGTGCTGAAGAGAAATATTAACATGGTGGCAGGACATGAAGAGAAAAAGAGTGTGTGTCAAGGTTAACCAGTTACCTCTTACTAAAAATAACTGCTCTAAGCTAAGAACATAAGTGCCATATTGGGTCAAACGAATGGTCCATCAAGCCCAACATCCTGCCTCCGACAGTGGCCAATCTCGGTTGCTTAACTTGCTTGGGAGAAGTACTCAACAAGTCACAATAGGGTGATCCATTCCCTGTTGTTCATTCCCAGCTCCTGACAGTAAGAAGTTACATCCACCCATACCAACTTGGCTAACAGCCATAAACGGACCTACCCTTCAAGTTAATTGTGTGTTGAGTGAAAAAAAAAAAAATTATTTGTTTTAAATCTGCTGCCAGTTCGTTTCCTGGAGAGCCCGTAGTTTCTAGTACTATTTGAGAAGGTAAATAATCGCTCCCTCTAAACTCATTCCATGCCACTCATTATTTTATAAACTTCTATGCCATCCCCTCTCAATCATCTCTTCTCCAAGCTGAAGAACCCAAACCTATGACGCTTCTCTCCGTAAAAGCGGTCGTTCCATACCCTGGATCATTTTTGTTGCCCTTCTCTGTATTCCTTTTCTAGTTCTACTGTATCTTTTTTGAGATGGGGCAACCAGAACTGCACACAGTATTCAAGGTGAAGTCGCACTATAGAGGCATTATTATATTTTCAATTTTATTCTCTATCCCTTTCTGAATCACTCCTGTCTATATGCTTTTTTGATCACTGCCGCACACTGAGCTGAGGATTTCAATGTGTTGTCCACAACAATTCCAAGATCTTTCTCCTGAGTAGTAACTCCTAATTTAGAACCAAGCATTTAGTTTGGATTATTTTTCCCCATGTGCATCACTTTGCACTTGTCAACATTAAATTTTATCTGCCATTTCGATGTCCAGTCACCCAGTTTTGCAAGACCCTCCTGCAATTCACAGTCTGCTCAGGTTTTTAATTGCCTTTAATAACTTTGACCACTTGCATGCAAGATGGGGTGGGAGAGGGCAACTGCCGTGAGCCAACATCACATCAGGGGGATCACGTGAAGTCCTGCACACACCGGTTTTTGACGTGATTAGCCCATTTCCACTGTGATTTCAGTGATGGGAGACAGGGCTGAGAATCCAGTCCTGTCTCCCCTCATTGAAATCATGGCAGACATGGGCTAAATGCCACTGCACATGAGCAGAACTTCACGTGATCCCCTGACATGATTTTGGCTCACGCAGACCCCATCTCCTGTGCCGTATGATCACCTCACTCTTTACTCCTTTTCCAAGTCATTAATGAATATATTAAACAACACTGGTCCTAGTACAGATCCCTGGGGCACTCCACTATTTACTTCTCTCCACTGTAAAAAAATTGTCCATTTAGTCCTATTCTTTGCTTCCTATCCTTTAACCAGTTACTGATCCATGATAGGATACTGCCTCCAATCCCATGACTCTTTAATTTCCTCTTCTGAGGGACCTTATCAAACACTTTCCGAAAACACTTTCTATGTCACTTTCTACACTATGTCGACAGGTTCACCCTTATGCACATGCTTTACACCCTCAAAAGATTCCAGTACATTAATAAGGCATGATTTCCCTTTGATAAATCCATGTTGACTCTTCCCGATTATGTCATGTTTATCAATATGCCCTGTAATTCTGGTGTTTATCAGTATGCCCAGTAATTCTGTTCTTAACAACCATTTTCACCAATGTGCCCTGCACTGATGACAGGCTCACTAGTTTGTAGTTTCCAGGATCGCCTTTGGAGTCCTTTTTCAATGTTGGCATTACATCTGCATTACATCTTCAGACACAGTGGCAGATTTTAGCAATAGGTTACAAATTGCCAATAGTAGGTCTCCAATTTCATACCCAAGTTCTTTCAGAACTGGTCCTGGCAATTTGTTACTATTTAGTTTGTCAGTTTGCTCTAGAACCTCTTCCAGAGTCACACTGATTTGTAACCGTTCTTCCAATTCATCACCTACAAGGAATAGTGCCAGCATGGGTATTTCCCCATCATCACCTGCAAGCAAAGAATTCATTCAGTTTCTCTGCAGTGGCCTTACCTTCCGTGAGCGCCCCATTCACCTCCTGGTCATCTAATGACCCAGCTGCTTGCTACTGATGTACTTGAAAAAGTTTTTATTAGTTTTTGCATCTTTAGCAAGTCACTCTTCAAATTCCCTCTTGGCCTGCTTTATTGATGCTTTACATCTAATTGGGCAATGCTTATGCTCTTTCCTATTTTCTTCATTGACACTAGCGTTCCATTTTTAAAGGACACCTTTTTGTCTCTAATAGCCTCTTTCAGCTCACCATTTAGCCACACTGGAAGACATTTGGTTCTCTTACTACCTTTCTTATTTGTGGAACACATTTAATCTGGGCTTCCAAGATGGTGTTTTTAAATAGTTTCCATGCTTACTGCAAACATTTAATCCTTGCAACTGCTCCTTGTAGTTTCCATCTAACAAGTTTCCTCATTTTTGCATTATTCCTCCTTTTAAAGTTAAATGTTACTGGAATAGTTTCATTCTCCCTCTTATAAGTATGTCAAATTTGTTATATTATGATCACTATTGCCAAGCGGCTCCACCACCGTTAGCCCTTGCACCAGGTTCTGCACTCCACTTAGGACTAGATCCAAAGTAGCTCTTTCTCTCATAGGTTCCAGGACCAACTGCTCCAAGACACAGCCATTTATGGCATCAAGAAATTTTACCCTCACATGATGCCCTGAGGAGACATTCAGCCAGTTAATTTTAGGGTAATTGAAATCATACATTATTACTGTGTTTCTTAATGCTGCCAGGTTGTCTACAGACTAGTACACATTCTAGTGATTATAAATACAACCATTTTTTACATGAAGAGCAGTTCTGTAAAGAATAGTCACTCATGAGAGGAAAAGGGGCAGTAGAGAAAGAGAACGCAATGGTCATGATTTCTGGAAGATGCATCATACCATTGCACACTGATTTTTACTCATCTCCACATTCATTCCCATAGATAAAGAAAGTATGCTATAATCAGTTGGATGTGTAAAGCTTCAAGTGGTGAACAACTACTATGTGACAACTTAAAGTACATTTAGGATGCTGCTTTGCAAGCTGGAATTACGCATATACATGTAAGTCCACACCTCTTGGCAGGTGCATTACGGCAGCAACCATCTTTTGCCATTTAAATCAATTCTTCAAGTTGCCTTTGCCTCCGTGCCACATCATCAATCTGGTTCTGTCCTCTTTAAACTGCCCTGGGAAAGTTACTGGATGGCTCGACACGTTACATTAGACATGGGGCGAATCAACCCAGTGGTACTTACTTCAA
Source organism: Sphenodon punctatus (assembly GCA_003113815.1). Lineage (NCBI taxonomy): Eukaryota > Metazoa > Chordata > Lepidosauria > Sphenodontia > Sphenodontidae > Sphenodon > Sphenodon punctatus. The sequence continues at coordinate 1,677,029 of QEPC01001478.1, read as the reverse complement.
TGTCATCTCATGTGGAGCAGCATATGCTGTCACGCTATGGATTCTGGCCAACAGGGTAAGCCCATTGGGTAGCAGCACAAGCAGGTGAAGCCCAAAAAGTCTGGTAGTGAAATTAACAAGGCAAACTTCCCTGCTGGTGAAAGTAACAAGTCAAAAAGAGGAAACGAGAGAGAACACAATGGTCATAATTTATGGAAGATGCATCGCACCTACTTCTTACACACTGTATTCTAGTAGTCTCCACATTCAAACTGCCAAGCACAACGACCCACTGGTGACCAGTAACCGATTCTGTGGTGTGTTTTTGACTGCTCTGTGAGTCTGCTGAAGAGTTCCTTGGATGTGTTCCAGGGAACAAATACTCCACAAACCTGCATTCACTGCATGGGTTGCTCCCAGTTGAGTTTTGTGTGACCAAACATAATGCTTGCCGCTATGTTAGACAGCTGGAACAGTGGTAAGTGTTACATGTAGAAAAACCCACTTTCTCTGCCTCACTTCACAGGTGTAAAATGGGAATAATAATGACCTACCTTACACTGTTGTTTTGAGGTTGAACTAGATAAAGACTGTTAAGCATTTTGAACAATAAGGCTGTATAAATTATTCAAAAGCCCAAACTTGGGCTTTGAACTCACCTTGACCAAAAGTCAATAACCAGTCTTGATGAAGAGCACTGCATTTCTCTACCAAATAGGTTGGAAATATACTGGGGAAAAGATCTTGACTGCACTAAGAGTGAGTAGACCTCTTTGTTCTCAACAGAGAATCATTCAATAACGAACAAAATAGATAGTTATGAAAGGCCTTGCATCCTGCATTGTCTTTGTTGATATACTACAACAATGAAGGACTTCCTTCCCAAAATGAATTAGAAAACCTTAAAGTTGAAGACTAACCATATATATCTATGGAGATGTACTGCAACCATTTGCCTTGGAAACTGAGAAAGACTGGTATGCGTGAATCGTGATACTACTTGGGTGGGAAGGCTACTTTGTATTATTCTTGTAATCCTTTCTAGATACAATCAACAAGACCTGCAAGATGCTATAAACGTCAATGGCAGTTTTATAGGTAGTATCTTTGCTAGAAAAAAATCTGGCTGGTGAAGGTGGTTGTGAGATCGCAAACACAGGAGGAGACTTTCTCCTGTGAACCAAGTATAATGGTGCTGTCAAACATCTGAAATCTTCCTACGGTACACATAGGAGGCCTGACTTTTCTAACCAAAGAAAAGTCTCTTTGAAGTGTGTTTATATGTCTACAGAGTTAAATAGCACATACAGATGTTAATTGCAGAGTCGACAAGTTATGGGATTCATTCTACCCTATTATTATGTTGCCTAGTGCACAGTATTTTAATTATTAGGTAACCTGCAAAGACATTTTTTTTGTTTTAAACAGGCCTCCTTTGGTGGGGAATAGCACATACTCAGGGACCCGTTTCTCTACTGATGGCAATGGTTTCCCATCATTGTATTTAAAGGTTTGACAAGTCAGTGACTTTTTTTTTCCTAACTGCACCCCCTGCCAAGTAATTGATTTCATCTATATATACAATTGTCTTGCATTTGTTCATGGTATTGTTCTGACTTCTTCCATGCCTGAGAAAGGACCCCAAAGCTTGCATACTCCCACCGACAGAACCGAGGCCAATAAAAGTCATTCTGAGCCTTAAATGGTGGGGGTACACATTTTTTATTAATTAAACTACTTTGTCGCCATCTCTCTGTAGCAAGGGGTTCTCCCTAGAACCCCTAGGGTCAGAGAGAGTATGGGGAATTAGCAAAAGCCCACTGCCACACAATAGCCCCTCTCTCCTGGAGGGCTTTATACAGGCTGCTTTTAGACATGTGCAGTGAACATACTGCATAAAAATCATGCTGCGTGTAAATATCCCGCGTGTGGGATTTAGACGTGACATTTCACACGTTAATGCTGGCCATGCGTTCTTTTAAAGCCGCAAATTAAATACCTTGATGTCGAATTTAATCTATCTGTGTTGGGGTCACTTCCTTGGCTGCTACTGCTGTGCTGGGTGTTTCTTAGGCGGAGGACATTCTGAAGAACTCCTACTCTGATAGCCACTCCTAGTCTTACAGCCACTAGTCTGCCTTATATAAGGCTGGAGCATGCCCACAATTGCCCACTCCTGAGCATGCTCTGAGACTTTGTCTGTGGCTTCTCCGAGTGGCTTCTAAGAATGCTCTGGGACTTTGTCTATGGGAATAGCTCCAGTTGCTAGGGAGAATGCCTGAAGTCCTAGCTGCTGGAGGGGTTTCAGGGCCCACAGTACTGCACCCTATTACACTCTCCCATTAATGAGTAACTAGTTACAAGAAGAGCTATGAGCTGGAAGAGTCATTTTGTCCAGGAAGCAATAAGGTGAGAACAGATTTGATGAGGGAGATGAGTTCTCCCTATTGCAGAAGAAAAAACATTTTCTTTAAATGTCTAGGACTTCCTGTTTCTGCCTGAACTGGAAATACCACAACAACTGTCTCTCTCAATGTATTTCTTATTCTGAGGCTGGCTGAAAACCTGAAGTATAGAAAAATGGGACTCAGTAATGGAAGAAGGGAAAAGCTTCAGATTTTCAAGGCTCATAGCCGTTTCAGCCAAGAGTCACTGTGCTTCGGTTAAAGGTTTGGGTCAGATCTTATTTTTTCCCTTTCTCATCTGCTCAACCCTAATGTCACAAGCACATTGTTAACAGAACAATAGCACAACAGTATTTTTGCTGGTTTGCCTATCCCACATAGGCAACAGCGCAATGTTAATTGTAACCTTGCCCTATTTATAGTGCATTGTTTTATTGTCACCCTACTCCTTTCTCTAAGGGTCTAGACCAAACCATTTTTTCCCCTTCCTGTGAAGAGAACTATTTTTAGGCAATGTATTCTCCTTATCTTCCTCCTGCTTGTATTGCTCTGCACCCACCCACCCCCCTCGGTGTCAGATTGTTTAACTGCAGATGCAGGCTACCTAGCAGCTACTGTAGCCGACACAAATTCACATGCCCTGAAGGAACTTGTATCCTTTCCCAACTCTTGCAGGGAGGAAGTCAGCATCATTTCTCATCCTCCCTGAGGTAATGGAAAAACCGCTTTGCTTAATGCAATCAAGACAGCAACTAAAATCCCTTCATGTCTGCCACCAAGGATGCTTATTCTTTTCTACACTCCTCTAATAGCAACAAAATACTAAAAAGAGTCCAAAAGAAAAAGAAAAGCATAACACTGTGACTGCAGTTATGGCTGAGGAGCCATTTTCATTCCCCAAATGCAAGAGATTCTGTTTTCTTTTTCTGGAACGATGTAAACAACCCCATTCCCTTCCTTGCATTAATTCTTGATACGTCTGCTCAGGCATAGTGTTTTTTATTTGTTCATTCATTTATTTATTAATTATTATTATTATTATTAGTAGTAGTAGTAGTAGTATTATTATTATTATTATTATTATTATTATTAGTAGTAGTAGTAGTAGTAGTAGTATATTTATTCATGTAGTACTACCAATGTCCCTGGCACTGAACAGTCTTGATTAGAGATGGGTCCCTTGTTGACCAGCTTGCAATCTAGGATGGACAAGGGTTTTAAATAGTTAATCAATTAACTGAAAATAGTCCAACAGAATTGTAGCCTTACCCTTACAGTGCAAGGTTACTATTTGTTAAAATTATTTGGCACAGATAGGTAAGCTATTCATTACAAGGGTTCAACACCAAACTGATTTTCACATTATGTTTTAAGATGTAAAGCTGAAATGAGTTCATCCATTGTCTGTCTTGTGTGAATAAAATGAATATTAGAATTTAAAAATAAATTAATTAATTTCTGTTGGACTACTTTTTAGTAAAATGATCTTGAGAAAAAATATTTTTAATTCTTCATGAAAATTTATGATGCTTAGAGAAACACAACTTGTGTCCTTTCAAATGGACAAAGTTAAATTTTAAATCTGAAAACCAGGGCACTCTAAACTGATCTGTACTGGTTTGTTTGTTTTTTAAAGAATAATCTCTAATGGATGGATATTATTTGAATAATATTGTGTGATGAATTAAAGAACAGTATCAGCCATTGATGACTGCAGTTTTCAACACCTCCCTTTGATAGGTTGTCAGAAACCCTTAAAACTGGTGGTCCGGCCTCTGCTCAAGAAACCATCTTTGGACATTGACTCCCCAGCCAGCTATCGCCCTGTCTCTAATCTTCCCTTTTTAGGGAAGGTCTCTGAACATTTGGTTGCTCAGAAGCTTCAGACTCATCTTGATGTTATCAGATTCCTGGACCCATTTTAGTCAGGTTTTAATCTGGCGTATAGCACAGAGACTGCTCTTGTGGCCTTGGTCGATGATCTACACCTGGCGATCAACAAAGGGAACTGTGCCATGTTGATCTTGTTAGACCCTTCCACAGCCTTTGATACAGCAGATCATGAGGTGTGTTGACACAACTGGGGAATCTGGCAGGGGTGTGTGGTCAAGTACTTCCATTCATTCCTGTTCAGGATGCCCCAGTGGTTAGCGATGGGAGATTGCTGATCATCCCCTGGGGCCCTCCCCTGTGGTGTCCTGCAGGGCTCCATCTTGTCTTCCCTCGTGTTCAATGTGTATCTGAGCCCACTGGGAAAGATCATTTGGAGGTCTGGAGTGATGTGCCATCAGTATGATGATGGCATTCAGCATTACCTCTCTTTTTCATTCGATCCTAGGCCCTGAAGTCTTGTTGCCTACCTGACACCTGGCTGACATTGGGGACTGGATAGGGGTGAGCCAATTTAAGCTGAATCCAGACAGACTGAAATGATGATCATTGACTGACCTTGTTATTTGGAGGGAATTGGGACTCCTGTCATTAATGGGGTCCGGCCCTCTCTGGTTATCCAGATTTGCAGCCTTGGAGTGCTTCTGGATCATCAGGTTACAGCAGTGGCCAGTAGCACCACTGCTTTTCACCAACTCCATCTGATGACGAGGCTACTGCCCTTTCTTTCTGATTCAGATCTTGCCAACATCTTTCATGCCTTCCCTACCACAAGACTAGATTACTGCAATGTGCTCTATGTGGGGCTGCCCTTGATGAGTGTTCAGAAGCTACAGCTGGTGCAGAACATGGCAGGTGTCTTCTTTTGGGGATGGGTCACACTGAGCACATTACACCTGTGCTTTACAGTTTGCACTGGCTACCTATAGCTTTCTGGGCACAATTCAATGTGCTGGTTTTGAACTTTTGTGGCTTTAATATATAAATAAATTTAATATTTATTTCATATTTACTGTAACCAAGCCAAGAACCTGAGTTCTTGCATCCTCGTGAATGTCGCATCCCTTGTCTCTCCCTCTGTTCCCCCTTCCCTGTCTCCCCTCCCCCTGTCTTTAGATTGTAAGCTCTCAGGCAGGAACCGTGTCTATCTTGTTTTTTGTAAAGCACCAGGTACATTGCGGGCGTTATATAAATGCTTATAATAATAATAATAAATAATTAATAAGGTGCTGGATTTGGGCCTGGAAGGTAGGGTTCGAATTCTGTCCTAGGCATCAACTCGCTGGGTGGCCTTAAGCAAGTCACAACCTCTCAGCCTCAATTCCCCATCTGTTATAAATGGGAATGTGTGTGTGGTCTCCCTGTGTTCCCCTCAACCATGTCCATCTTAGATTGTAAGCCCACTGGACAGGGACTGGTCTCTAATAATAACAATGGTAAAGCACCAGATACACCACTGGCGCTATATAAATGTTAAATAATAGTCTCTGAATGACCGTTTTTCCTACCATGTTCCACCATGACCCCTCCGGTCAGCTGGGAGCGCTGTCTTGTGGGTACCACCTGTCACTGTTCATATGATAAGGGCCTACAGAGAGGCATTCTCAATTGCTGTCCCGGTACTGTGGAACTCTCTTTCGTCAGAGTTCCATCAGAGCCCAAGCCCTGAGCATATTCCAGAGGCGATGTAAAACCTTTCTTTTTGGCATATTTTTTGGCAGGCAGGGATAGGGGTTGTAGGGGCAAGAGTCTTTAAGTGATTTTAATGTATTTTGTGTTTTTAATATTGTACGTCCTGGGCCATAGGGGAAAGGTGGGATATAAATTAAATCAATTAATTAATTAATTTAATTTAATAAAGCATACATATAGATGAGTAGAATTAAGGTTAAATAACTTTCCTTGGCTTTTGAGTGCTCAATCTTAATGTTCTGTTATTGATTACATGAATTAGTTAGCATATGTTAGGTCATACACTCACCTATATTAAAACAAGCCATGCAATACACCTAAGACAGTGGCCATGATCCCATGCCTTGTGTATTTTTATTTATTTTATTTATTTAAAATGTATATCCCACCCCTCCTGCCCACAGGGTAGCCCGGGGCGGCGAACAACATGCATTAAAACAATATAAAATTTTAAAACAATGTAAAAATACAATATGTGGGGAAATTCCACAGCACAGGGACGACCACCGAAAAAGAGCTAACTTCGGTGGCCACCAGCCTCGCCCGGGGAACCTCCAAAAAGGCTCCCACGGACGATCTCAAGGGTCGCACGGGCACATGGGAAGTGAGGTGGTCCCGCAGATAAGCAGGGCCTATGTCGTGAAGGGCTTTAAAGGTTAAAACCAGCACCTTGAACCTGGTCCGGTGCTTTATAGGCAGCCAGTGCAGAGCCCGGAGCACTGGTGTCATGTGCTCTCTGCGACCCGCCCCCGTCAGGAGACAGACCGCGGCATTCTGCACCAGCTGCAACCTCCGGACCAGCTTCTCGGGCAGCCCCACGTAGAGCGCGTTGCAGTAATCCAGCCTCGAGGTGATGAAGGCATGGATGACAGTGGCGAGGTTGGAGTCTGAGAGATACGGCCGAAGCCACCAGACAAGATGTAACTGCTGAAACGCACTCCACGCCACGGCCACAGCCTGAGATTCCTAGCTGAGCTGCGAATCAAGGAGCACACCCAGACTCCGCACTTGAGACACCATGGGGGAGGGGGGCGAACCCCCACAACAAGAGGAGATTCAACCACCCTGTGGGAGCCGGGGAGAGGAGCAGCCAGCCGGAAGGGAGGACGGAACATGGAGCGGCGACTGGGACCCCGCCCCTTGCGCCACGAACGCCATAGCCATCAGCTGGAGCGGGGAGGCGGAGCCGGAGAGCGGAGGAGGAGGGGCCAGCGATGCGGGTAAAGGGCGGCGAGAGGGGGAAGGAGGGGTGCACCCTCGCCAGCGTGAGACCAGACCCATGGGGCAAGGCACCAGAGAAAACCCCCAGGCTCCGCCTGCTGACCCTTCCGCGTCGCCATCCCAACACGACCGGCTGCCCCAGCTCCAGGATCCGCATCCGGGCCCGGCAACAGGGAAGTGACTGGGGCAGGGGGGACTTTGGAAGGGGGGTGGGGTAGGCTTTCAGCTAGGCCCTCAGACCCCGTGAAGCAACGTGGGTCCGGGCACTAAGACCCCAAAGGGGGCGTGGGGAGTCGGGGGAGGGCAAGGGTAGGCTCGGGCAGAAGCCCACGGATAAGGGGCCAGGTTTGGAGGGGGTGCCACCTCCCCCCCTTCAGAGGCCCCTGCCGGAGAGCAAGGGGGGCAAAACACCCTGAGGAGCCCCGTCGGGGCCCTCCCCGGGGCACAAACCTAGTGGGTGGAGGACAACTGGCATAGTCGGCAGGGTTGGCCTGGAGGGGCAACCAAGGGACACCATGGAGGACCGCTCCCGCCCCACCCCTCTGGCAGGGGAGGGGCTTCTCCAGTGGGTAGTAGAGACCCACCAGGTCCAAATGGAGAGGCAGCAGGGGTTCTTCCAGCAGCTGTCTGCGGAAGTGGCCAATGCCCAGGTGACCTCCCAGACATGATTAACTGAACAGTTAACGGCCCTCATAGCCCCCGCGCTAACAGCGATGACGGAGAGCGTAGAAAACGCTAGGAAACCCCACGTTCCCCCGCTCCGGCTTTCTAAAATGACCGCCACTGATGATCCCGAGGCATTTATTAATGTCTTCGAAAGAATCGCAGTGGCGGCCAAATGGCCGGTGGAAAAGTGGGCCCTCTTTCTGGCCCCGGTGTTGTCGGGGACTGCCCAAGCTATTTACGACCGGATGGACCCCGTGGAAGTGGCAGACTTCCATAAGGTCAAATTGGCCATATTAAGGGGTTTGGACATTTCCGAAGAGACCTACCGCAAGCGTTTCAGAGAGGAGAGGTATACCGCCTCCTCCAGCACTCGCAGTATGGAGCAACAGCTGAGGATGCATGCCACCCAGTGGCTGAGACCCCAGGCACGAACATCAATGGAAATAGGGGAGCTAATTATGGTGGAGCAGTTTATCCAAATTTTACCCCCCGGGGGAAGGGCCTGGGTATCCCGTCACCGCCCAGCAACCTTAGAGGAAGCCACCACCTTAATGGAGAATTACGAAATTTTCGAGGCGGCCCAGGGAACGCGAGAGCTGGGGGAAAGAGGGAAAGGGGCTCCATGGGGCCACATAGGGAAGGAAGCGGGTCCCTACGACTCTGGAGGGAGGGAAGCAAGGCAAGAGAGCCCTAAGGGGATGGAGGGTAGGAACCTCGAGGGCCCGGGGAGGCTACTGACCCCGCGGGGAATTGTGGGGGGTGACCCTAGAGCTAGGGTACTCACGGGAGGTACCGGAAGTTCGGGGGGGGGGGGGTCGACAGACCTACGACTCTGCTTCCAGTGCGGGAAGCCAGGGCACGTCCGGAGAGACTGCCCCATGATGGACGGCACATACGCAGAACGTTGGCTCGGGGTGGGCTTAGAGCAGGAAAAACCAGACCATCTGGTCTCCGCGTGGATAGGGGGGCGAGAGTATAAGGCCCTATTGAATACAGGGTGCACCCACACCTTGGTGCGGGCAGGCATACAGGGCCTGACCCGGGCGGGGCACCCCTACATTGAGCTCAGGTGTGTCCATGGCGACATAAAACCCTACCCCACTTGCATGGTACATCTGTGGGTAGAGGGTAAGGGATTACCTAAAAGGGTGGGGGTTGTCCCGGGATTAGCATATGCCGTAGTGGTAGGCCGAGACTGACCGCACCGGGAGGAGTTACTGAAGCGCCCAGAGGGGTATGTGGGGGAAGAAGAGGACCCTCTTACCCTGGCCGAGGAAGCAAGACCCCACTAGGAAAGGCCTCCGTCAACGCTCGGGAAACCCCTATGGCTGATAAGCCCGGAGGAAATCGTTAGGACCCAGAGGGAGGACCCTGTATTACAGAGGGCCTATGAACAAGTGGAGGTGATTAATGGGATAGAAAGGGCAGAAGGGGGTCGGCACTGCTACCCCCGCTTTGAATTACTACAAGAACGATTGTATAGGGTGACTCAGGAGGAAAGTACGGGTGATGAGGTCTACCAGCTGGTAGTACCCCAACCCGCGAGGAGGGGTATCCTCCAGCTCGCTCATGAGAACCCTTGTGGGGGACATTTGGGAGCCGATAAGACCCTGGCCCAGATCGTTGCCCGATTCTACTGGCCCGGCATACGAGAAGAGGTACGGTGGTTTTGTACCTTGTGCCCAGAGTGTCAGTTCACCTCCAAGCTGAAGGTGGCTCCCGCCCCCTTGATTCCCCTACCCATAATAGGGATCCCCTTTGAGAGGATAGGGATGGATATGGTGGGGCCCTTTGAACCCTCCTCGGAAGGGCATAGGTATATTATGGTGGCAGTTGACTACGCCACCCGATACCCTGAGGCTATAGCCCTCCGCTCTATAAAGGTTCCGGTGGTGGCGAGGGAGTTGCTAACCATATTCTCAAGGGTCGGATTTCCCCGAGCCTTGATCACAGACCAAGAGACGAATTTCACAGGCAATCTAATAAAACAGTTGTGCAAGTTGTTAAAGGTAAAACACCTGAAAACCTCCGTGTACCACCCGCAAACCGACGGGCTGGTAGAACGCTTTAACCAGACCCTGAAGGGGATGTTGAGGTGCTTCGTAAGGGAGGAACCGAGGGCATGGGCAACATTGTTGCCAGCACTCCTGTTCGCCTACCGGGAGGTTCCCCAGAGTTCCCTGGGATTTTCACCCTTTGAACTGGTGTATGGGAGACAACCCCATGGGTTGTTAGACGTGGTCAAGGAGGCTTGGGAAATACCCGGGAGGGAACCGGTGAATCAAATCCAGTATATCACGCAACTGCGCGAGAGGTTAACCCGAGTGGCCACCTTCACACAGAAGCATCTGAAAGAGGCCCAGCAGAGGCAGAAACAAGGGTATGACCGAAAAGCTAAGCTCCGACACTTACAACAAGGGCAAAGGGTACTGGTGTTGCTGCCTACGTGCGAGTCAAAGCTCTTGGCCACCTGGCAGGGCCCTTATGAGGTAGAAGCTAAGGTGGGGGACGTTAATTATGTGGTCCGGCAGCCCGGGAGGCGACCGGAACGACAAACATATCATATTAATCTGCTAAAAGAATGGCAAGAAAGAGAAGGGCAGGGACACCCTGAAGATTCCTCTTTGGGGGAGGGGCAGGAGGAAGCCGCTCGGGAAGACTTAGGTCCCGGGAAGGGCGTCCACATCGGGGGCACGCTGACAACGAGGCAGAGGGCCCAAGTGGACAGCCTAATAGGCACCTACAGGGAAGTGTTCAGGCTACACCCCCCTAACCTGCCACGAAATTCGGCCGGAGGCCGGGAAAGTGGTTAGAGAGCCGCTACGGCGGACGTCCCCCCACAAGTGGCGTATAGTGGAGAAAGAGGTTAAGGACATGTTGGCCTTAGGCGTAATAGAGGAATCCTACTCCCCCTGGAGGAGCCAACCCGTGTTGGTGGGCAAGCCGGACGGGACCACACGGTTTTGTATAGATTTCCGGAAAGTTAACGCAATCTCCCGGTTCGATGCCTACCCTATGCCTAGGGTGGACACCTTGCTAGAAACCATAGGGAGGGCCACCTATTTGTCCACCCTAGACCTTACCAAAGGGTATTGGCAGATCCCTCTCTCAGAAGGGGCCAGGGAAAAGACAGCCTTCGCAACCCATTTAGGCCTGTTCCAATTTGTTAGGATGCCCTTTGGGTTACACGGGGCGCCGGCTACCTTTCAGAGGTTGATGGACCGGGTATTACGGGGACACGAGGGGTATGCCGCTGCCTATATCGATGATATCGTGATATTTAGCCACTCCTGGGAGGAACACCTCGGCCATTTGGGGGCCATAGCCCAGGCGTTGAAGAAGTCAGGGCTAACAGCCAACCCCAAAAAATGTAAAGTGGGCCTGCGGGAAGTGCAATACCTAGGCTACATGGTAGGGAAGGGGCAAGTCCGACCCGTATGGGAGAAGATATGTGCCTTGCGAGACTGGGGGTTACCTACCACCAAGGTCCAGGTCCAGCAGTTCCTGGGCCTGGCAGGATATTACAGGAAACATGTACCCCACTTCGCGACCATAGCCACTCCCCTGACAGAACTGACAAGGAAGACACAACCCTGGGTGGTACAATGGACGGAGGAAGGAAGGAAGGCCTTCGGTATGCTGAAGCAGAGGTTATGCAAAGCTCCAGTCCTGTATAGCCCAGACTTCGCATTACCCTTCGTACTACAGACAGATGCTTCCAACGTGGGGTTGGGGGCTGTCCTCTCGCAGGTGGTGGAGGGCGAAGAACACCCCGTGGCTTATATTAGCCGAAAGTTGAACTTAAGAGAACGGGCGTATGCGACCATTGAAAAGGAGGCGTTAGCGGTCCATTGGGCCGTGGGGGCCCTGAGGTATTAGTTAGCAGGCGCCCCTTTCCAGGTGGTTACGGCCCACGCCCCTTTGCAGTGGTTGACAGCCATGAAGGACAATAATGCTAGGCTAATGCACTGGTACCTGGCCCTGCAGCCATTTAGCTTTACGATTACTCATCGGGCCGGTCGGCACCATGGTAATGCAGACTTTTTTTCGCAACAGGGCCCGTCCGCCCCTGACATCCTGCCAGCCCCGGCCGGGCTCTTGCCGGTGGGGGTGTGTGGGAGCCAGGGAGAGGAGCAGCCAGCTGGAAGGGAGGACGGAACATGGAGCGGCGACTGGGACCCCGCCCCTTGCGCCGCGAACGCCGTGGCCTGTCTCTTATACACATCAATTTTGAACAATAAGGCTGTATAAATTATTCAAAAGCCCAAACTTGGGCTTTGAACTCACCTTGACCAAAAGTCAATAACCAGTCTTGATGAAGAGCACTGCATTTCTCTACCAAATAGGTTGGAAATATACTGGGGAAAAGATCTTGACTGCACTAAGAGTGAGTAGACCTCTTTGTTCTCAACAGAGAATCATTCAATAACGAACAAAATAGATAGTTATGAAAGGCCTTGCATCCTGCATTGTCTTTGTTGATATACTACAACAATGAAGGACTTCCTTCCCAAAATGAATTAGAAAACCTTAAAGTTGAAGACTAACCATATATATCTATGGAGATGTACTGCAACCATTTGCCTTGGAAACTGAGAAAGACTGGTATGCGTGAATCGTGATACTACTTGGGTGGGAAGGCTACTTTGTATTATTCTTGTAATCCTTTCTAGATACAATCAACAAGACCTGCAAGATGCTATAAACGTCAATGGCAGTTTTATAGGTAGTATCTTTGCTAGAAAAAAATCTGGCTGGTGAAGGTGGTTGTGAGATCGCAAACACAGGAGGAGACTTTCTCCTGTGAACCAAGTATAATGGTGCTGTCAAACATCTGAAATCTTCCTACGGTACACATAGGAGGCCTGACTTTTCTAACCAAAGAAAAGTCTCTTTGAAGTGTGTTTATATGTCTACAGAGTTAAATAGCACATACAGATGTTAATTGCAGAGTCGACAAGTTATGGGATTCATTCTACCCTATTATTATGTTGCCTAGTGCACAGTATTTTAATTATTAGGTAACCTGCAAAGACATTTTTTTTGTTTTAAACAGGCCTCCTTTGGTGGGGAATAGCACATACTCAGGGACCCGTTTCTCTACTGATGGCAATGGTTTCCCATCATTGTATTTAAAGGTTTGACAAGTCAGTGACTTTTTTTTTCCTAACTGCACCCCCTGCCAAGTAATTGATTTCATCTATATATACAATTGTCTTGCATTTGTTCATGGTATTGTTCTGACTTCTTCCATGCCTGAGAAAGGACCCCAAAGCTTGCATACTCCCACCGACAGAACCGAGGCCAATAAAAGTCATTCTGAGCCTTAAATGGTGGGGGTACACATTTTTTATTAATTAAACTACTTTGTCGCCATCTCTCTGTAGCAAGGGGTTCTCCCTAGAACCCCTAGGGTCAGAGAGAGTATGGGGAATTAGCAAAAGCCCACTGCCACACAATAGCCCCTCTCTCCTGGAGGGCTTTATACAGGCTGCTTTTAGACATGTGCAGTGAACATACTGCATAAAAATCATGCTGCGTGTAAATATCCCGCGTGTGGGATTTAGACGTGACATTTCACACGTTAATGCTGGCCATGCGTTCTTTTAAAGCCGCAAATTAAATACCTTGATGTCGAATTTAATCTATCTGTGTTGGGGTCACTTCCTTGGCTGCTACTGCTGTGCTGGGTGTTTCTTAGGCGGAGGACATTCTGAAGAACTCCTACTCTGATAGCCACTCCTAGTCTTACAGCCACTAGTCTGCCTTATATAAGGCTGGAGCATGCCCACAATTGCCCACTCCTGAGCATGCTCTGAGACTTTGTCTGTGGCTTCTCCGAGTGGCTTCTAAGAATGCTCTGGGACTTTGTCTATGGGAATAGCTCCAGTTGCTAGGGAGAATGCCTGAAGTCCTAGCTGCTGGAGGGGTTTCAGGGCCCACAGTACTGCACCCTATTACACTCTCCCATTAATGAGTAACTAGTTACAAGAAGAGCTATGAGCTGGAAGAGTCATTTTGTCCAGGAAGCAATAAGGTGAGAACAGATTTGATGAGGGAGATGAGTTCTCCCTATTGCAGAAGAAAAAACATTTTCTTTAAATGTCTAGGACTTCCTGTTTCTGCCTGAACTGGAAATACCACAACAACTGTCTCTCTCAATGTATTTCTTATTCTGAGGCTGGCTGAAAACCTGAAGTATAGAAAAATGGGACTCAGTAATGGAAGAAGGGAAAAGCTTCAGATTTTCAAGGCTCATAGCCGTTTCAGCCAAGAGTCACTGTGCTTCGGTTAAAGGTTTGGGTCAGATCTTATTTTTTCCCTTTCTCATCTGCTCAACCCTAATGTCACAAGCACATTGTTAACAGAACAATAGCACAACAGTATTTTTGCTGGTTTGCCTATCCCACATAGGCAACAGCGCAATGTTAATTGTAACCTTGCCCTATTTATAGTGCATTGTTTTATTGTCACCCTACTCCTTTCTCTAAGGGTCTAGACCAAACCATTTTTTCCCCTTCCTGTGAAGAGAACTATTTTTAGGCAATGTATTCTCCTTATCTTCCTCCTGCTTGTATTGCTCTGCACCCACCCACCCCCCTCGGTGTCAGATTGTTTAACTGCAGATGCAGGCTACCTAGCAGCTACTGTAGCCGACACAAATTCACATGCCCTGAAGGAACTTGTATCCTTTCCCAACTCTTGCAGGGAGGAAGTCAGCATCATTTCTCATCCTCCCTGAGGTAATGGAAAAACCGCTTTGCTTAATGCAATCAAGACAGCAACTAAAATCCCTTCATGTCTGCCACCAAGGATGCTTATTCTTTTCTACACTCCTCTAATAGCAACAAAATACTAAAAAGAGTCCAAAAGAAAAAGAAAAGCATAACACTGTGACTGCAGTTATGGCTGAGGAGCCATTTTCATTCCCCAAATGCAAGAGATTCTGTTTTCTTTTTCTGGAACGATGTAAACAACCCCATTCCCTTCCTTGCATTAATTCTTGATACGTCTGCTCAGGCNAGGTTCAGCCAATCACGTGGTGAATGTGATTCCCCGCCGCGATTGACCATGATGAACATCTGAGGGGGAACTTCCATTCCCCCCATCAGATGTTACAGAATCAATTTCACCATGTGCAGATTCACTGTGGTTGACTGTGATCTCGTAACGTCTGAAAATACCCAGAACCTCTATTAACACACAAATAGGGCACCTTTCTTTCTGCACACCAGTCTTATCTCCCAGCAATAACAGTGGTTTGTTTAGAGAGTCAATGCTTTGGTTTAAACAAGAAAACAGAGCATAGGAGTGCAGCAGTGATCTATTAGTAAAGACAAACAAAACAAAGCTATTTTTGGCTTTTGAAACAATGTGCTTAAAAGAATAGGACAAGGGCAACTATCAAGGTGGTTTCACATTTATACTTAATCACACTGGCAGAGTCTTTTTAAGGACAGGCTTCTGATAAAATGTGAAAATGGGTCTGAGTGTTATACTGTATTTGTGCACTCATGGAAGCAAGATTGCTAGGGAATCATTTGGTCAATATAACTCAGAAAGTCCTGTGCTTCATTTTCTCTAGGTCAGTGAGCAAGAGCTGCTGTTAAGTTTGGGGTTTAAGTCATAACTACCACACGATTGTCTCCGAGTCTCCAGAGCGTGCTTTTGTTTAAATGCATAAACCTCCATCTGTTCCACATTACAAGGCAATTTCTTTATGTTGTACAGGGATAAGTAAACATAGGGACTCATAACAAAGATGTTGCCTGTGTGCCCGCAATTACTTCACACCCATTTAGGGAGCAGGCCAAACAGCCAGCACACTAAAAAGTGAGCAATTTCATTTTTTAGTTTAAAAAATGCATGCAACTTAATTGGTTATCCACTTTCCAGCTACCTTGCTACACATCACTATACACATAACATATGCACAGACAAAAAGAGCATGTTCATCACATGAAACATGAAGTTTCTAGTTATTTGCCCCCAGGTAATGTAAACTAAATCCCCAGCAGTCACACAAACATTTTTATCACCTAGGAAAAGAACTAAGCCTACCATTAAACTTGCATCCAAAGGTAAAAACAGATGTGACAATAGCATGCTGTGGCCCAGACCCCACCTGCACGTGTGTAGGTGCTGCCAGATACAGGCCTGGGATTGCCCCAGGCCATATCACTGGTTAGCCTGGCCTGCGACCTTAGACAACCTCTGAGGACACAGTCTGGGCTTACTGGGCCAAAGCTGGCCACAGTGGGCTATCATGTCTGTTTCTGGGCTGGTATACCGTTGCGGGGCGGGGCTGCCATGGCTGGCCATCGTTGGCCGCCATGGCTGCCCGTCATGGCAGGGCTCTTTGCACAGTGTAGGGACAGGCAGGCTGGCTGCATGTTCATGGTTCTCCCCATTGTCCCCACCCTCCTGGGTTGTGGGCAGTGTGGCGGCACCCCAGATGGGGGCATATTTGGCTTTTCTTCCGCAGGCTGGTTAAGGAGCCACCATCACATGTGCTTCTACTCAAAGTCATAGAACCACAGAATTTTAGGGTGGGAAGGGACCTCAAGGGCCATGTTGTCTAACACCCTGTTACAAGGCAAGGGAAAACTAGGGCATATCCCATGGTGCACATTTCAGGAAGTCACATTCAGCATAAAACCACAGGACATTTGTGAACAGAACAGTCTGGAGCGTGGCTATAAAGGACTTTGGGCTCTGATGAAAGTTGTCTGGAAGATTGCTTACAACAAACTTCGTAATAAACAATGGCCCTTTTCACACGGGCTGTGGTGTGTGTGTGTGTGTGTGTGTGTGCTCCACGGTCCACATGCGGTGGGTGGGCAGGAAGTTCTGATGGTTACACACTGGCGCACACTGACACCCCCCCCCCCCATCTTCTATGGTGGGCTCCTGTTTTCTCCAGTGCCTCCGTGCGTGGGGGATGGATGTAGATGGGTGTGAATGCATGTGTGCGGAAGTGTGCACACACACACACACACCCACCCCACCCCACCTAGCCGCGGTGTGGTTCAAATGAGACTCACCCATGCATGAACACCGAGATTTCTGGTGTTGCCCATGTGAAAAGGGCCAATGACATGGGGTAAAACTAACACCTGTGGTAAATAACCACACTGCAGCCACAAACTTTACCACATATTACCACAAACGGTTAATGTGGTTACTGTTGAGTTAACCTGGAGATACAGGAGATTTTCACAGGCACTGTCATTTCATGAGGACAAGCCTCAGATGTCTGGAATAGTTGGGCATTTTTGACAGACCTGGTAAACCTTCTCAGCAGTTTGCTGAAGCATTCAGAACCCTAGACTGAATGTACTCATGGCAATAGGTTTAGTCCAGACACATACTTGCCAAGTTCAGGGTGGTTCAAATCTCTGGTCTGAACCAACTGATTAACACTTGTAGTTGTTGCTGTGTTGCTTATAACTCATTAATTATCTAGTCAATTAAGCAGTAAAATCCCACGAAACCTCAAAACAGCTTTATACAAGACCTAACACTACATCAATATATCTAAGTGTTGGCAATACTGCATTTTGTTAGAACACTTTGCAGTTGGCTAAAATTTGTATAGGGGACTGAGATGTGTTGGGGGTGTCCATCTGTACAATAATTTACAAAAACAACAAATAGATTCAGGGATTTTATAAGAAATGCGTTACTGTATCCCTGTCTTAATGTCCAATATATTGCATCTCAGTACTGTAGGACATATTCCAGGGGTGGGCAAAGTTCCCAAACTCAAGAGCCGCGTACCAAACTTTTCATATAACAGAGACTCCCAGTACTTTGATCACAGTTTCCTCTGATCCGGAGGACAGGCAGCATGCTTTCTCCAACCCCTAGCGTCAAAGCTCTGGCTCCAGGCAGTCCAGCAAGTTTGGGAAGTTGCAATAGCAGCTCAGGGCACGCTGCCCCTGCTCCCATAGGTCCCCAGGAGGCTCCAGCATCAGCAGCAGAAATGGCAGCTCCGTTTCTCTTACTCCTGAGCAAATTGCACGGACACACTCCAGGCAACCCCTTCTGGCAAGAGTCAAAGTACAGGTGCCCGAGTGCTGCCATTTGCCCACCTCTGATGTATTCCATATTTATCAGCGTGGCAGGTTTCTTGAACGTTTCTCTGGTCACCAACACAAGGAACTCAGCAACTACCATAATTACCTCTGTCATCTACACCTATCCCAAGAGTGTCTAGACAAAGATCAGGAAAAGCCTGAGATCGGCTAGCACTCAGAACTCTGTGAGTAAAGTTCATGGAGGAGTCTTACAGCGCGCTCTGAAATCTGTCAGACACCCTTTGCCAGGAAGTGTGAATGAGTTCAGGTTTGGTAGGAATCATTCCAAGTCAGCTCCCAGTATGCCCCAGGATACCAAAGAGTAAAGCTATGTCAGGGCAAGTTCTTGAAAGTTTATTCAGCAGTGCTGTAGTACAGCATTATAGATGGCATGCCAAATGTCCCTCTGTTTAGAGATACTTGCAATTCCAAAATCTAAACAGGTGGATCAAGGACATATAGTTCTCTTTCTTGACAGTGAGGCTGTAAGCTTGTGTCAGTTTATACCAGGCCCAGTCTCTCTTAGCTATCTTGGCTTTAACATAACCAACAATAGTTTACACATACATATGTTCCCTCAGAAGGAGGCACACACAAAAGAACAGAGTATTAAAGCTTCACAGGGCTGTATGCTTTTTTTTTTTCTTTGTTCATTTTAAACCTTCCATCCAGACAGTTGCATAAGCAAGGCTGTAGTGGGCCCAGGTGCATGTCCCAATAGGGGTCCCCTCTAAGTAGGGCTGGCACTACTATATAGGAAGCACTGGTGGCCACCTAGGATGGCAAGTTGAAGGACGTGGAAAATGCTGCAGCTGCCCCTGCTGCCAGAGGGACACTTGCTGCGCGAATTGGGCATGGTGCAGACAGGGTGGCAAAAAAATGTTTTTCCCTAGGGTGGTAAAAATCCTTGCACCGCCTCTGCCCCTAAGGACAAGGGGGTAAGGTCTCCAGGGTTGGGGGCAAGCCTTACCCATGAAGACAGGCCCCACCCTGCCCCAGAGTGACAGCAATCCTGCCAGGAAAGAGAGGGTGGGGCCAGTACTCCACCCTACTCCAAAAACTTCCATCTTGGCAGGGCCTTTTAAAAGTGGTTTGAACACCACAAGGAAATTTTCACAGCGGGCAGGGAAGGTATGCTGGTCCAACTCACTTCCTCTGAAAATTTCTTAGCAGAGTTCAGGTCTGATAATGCAAAGGCCCCCAGCTCAAATGAAGTCCCCCACTCCAGAGGTGATCCAATCCTGAAACTGATGAACTCAAAACACATTCCTCTAGCTTCCAATGTTTCACTGCAGCTGTTTCTGAGATTTCCTTGCCCCTGTGCTTAAAACCAAGAGTGAAATCCTCAAAATACTTATTTCAGAGTAGTTTCATTGATTCCAAGATGCATTCATTTCAATGGGACTGCTTGGATTAAGTGGTTCGAGGACTGTGGTCTAAAATTGCATCATGCTGTACACTGGATGTGGACTCTGTAACAAAGGCTACAGGGTGACTGGGGTTGTTGTGGAGAAAAAGAACCTTTGGGAGGAGCCATGAAGTCATGAAAAGGTTTTGTTACCAATAATCCAAGGTACTTTCAGATCACTTAGTGCGATAGCTGTTTTTCTTGGCGAGCAGGACATAAAAATAACACTGAGTCACCAATGCTACTTGTGAGAAGCGTTTCCTGTATGGGTTTGGGAGGGTGTTGGGGTTTTTGATGATGATGATGATGATGATGATGATGATGACTGATGATTATTAGGTGGAGGGAAGGGAAATAGAAGGAGTGTGGGGCAAGAGGAAAGAGTTAATCTTTCATGTCATCAGTTTTTTAATTCAAAGAATATTAAGCTCAATGTTGTTATAATGTGAGGTCTGATAATGATAATCCAACACCACCTGAATAAATAGTCTGCAGGCTAGTTCATACCACAGTTTGCTGGAAAAGAAAGGACATCAGCCTGTTCTTCCCTGGTGGAAAAGGGGGGTTGTGTTTCTGTGTGCATGCATGCACAGGCTAACGAGTTGGGGTGGTAATATATTTCAAAGTACAAAAATATTGGGTCAATGAAGACACAGATATTACAAAAAAACCTACATAGTAAGAGACATAATACCGTACCCAGGAACCTCTGGCTTGAGGGTGTGTTGGAGAAGAAAGGGACAGAAGAGGGAAAAATGGAAGATTTTTAATATGTTGCTGTTTATGGAGCAGGAAGAGGGGAAGCTAACTCATTGGCTGCAATCCCAAGTGAGATCCGTGCAGAACACAATGTAATCTCTATGGAGAAGTGTGCGGTTTGCACACACGCGCACAGTGCTCATGGGGCATGGGATCGGCCCCACTATGGATAAGCTTTCTAGTGGTCTACTTTCTGCCCTGCCAAAAAAGGCTGCCCTCCTGTGCGCCTCCACCCCACCCCATCCATAGTAAAGTTACCCACTCTCCTCCGTTGCTCCTCTTGGATGATCAAAAGCTTTACCAAAATTACAACAAAAATTATTTTATTTATTTATCTATTTATTTATTTAAAATTCTTGCTACCCCGGCCCTCCTGCCGCAGGCAGCTCAGGGCGGCTTACAATTAACACTAAAAACAACAACAATAACTAAAAACAAGACATAAAAAGGAGGATAATAAAATAACCCACCCCTCCACACCCTAACCCACTCCCTCCACACCATCATCCCTCTCCCCCGCCAAATGCCTGGCGGAACAGCTAGGTCTTACAACTTCTTTGAAAGGAGGGGATTCTGGGCCCAACCGGGCCTCAACTGGGAGGGAGTTCCATAGCCACAGTGCGGCCACCAAGAATGCCCTCTCCTGTGTGGTTCCCTGGCAGACTCAGGGGACCTCGAGCCGGGCACCCCTGGATGACCGCAGGGGTTGATCCAGAACCCAGGGGGTGAGGCGGTCCCGCAAGTAGGTAGAGCCTAGGCCGTTTAGGGCTTTATAGGCCAAGACATTGAATCGGGCCTAGAAAACTACCAGCAGCCAGTGCAGAGAACAGAGCACTGGCGTAATATGCTCCTGGCAACCCATACCCACCACGAGACAGGCCACCGCATTCTGCACCAGCTGCAATTTCCAAGGCATCACCATGGGTAGCCCCATGTAGAGCGCGTTACAATAGTCCAGCCTAGAGGTGATGAAAACATGGATGATGGTAGCCAGGTCAGAGTCCGAAACATACGGTCAAAGTCGTCACACCAGATGTAATTGGCGAAAGGCACCCCTCGCCACAGCCTCCACCTGGACATCCAGGCAGAGCTGCGCATCGAGGAGCACCCCCAGACTCTGAACCTGGGAGACTAATGGAGGGAAGACCCCATCAATGATGGGGGACGCCACCTCCATCGTCTTACCAACCAACATCACCTCTGTCTTGTCAGAATTCAGCCTCAGTCGATTAGCCCTCATCCAGTCCCCCACAGCCGTCAGACACCGAGTAAGCACCAAGACTGCCGGGCCTGGGTCAGCTGAAAATGAGAGGTACAGCTGGGTGTCATCAGCATACTGATGACACCGCACGCTGAACCTCCTAATCACTTCACCGAGTGGCTGCATAATCACGTTGAACAGGAGGGGGGACAAAACAGAACCCTGTGGGACTCCACACAAGAGGTCTCGGTGTGATGAAAAATAATCACCGAGCACCACTTGCTGAGTTCATCTGGCCAGGAAGGAGCAGTACCATTCCAAGACAGTCCCACAGGCGCGTCACCATCTCATGATCAACGGTATCAAATGTAGCTGACAAATCTAACAAAATCAACAGGGTTGAACAACCCTGATCCCATTCCCGGCGAAGATCATCAACCAAAGCCACAAGTGCAGTCTCAGTGCCAGACGAAATCCAGACTGAGAGGGATCAAGAGGGATCAAGCCGGGTTCTGCACTGGCTGCCTATAAAGCACCGGGCCAGGTTCAAGATGCTGGTTTTAACCTTTAAAGCTCTTCACGGCCTGTGCCCTGCTTATCTGCAGGACTGCCTCACTCCCCATGTGCCCGTGCGACCGTTGAGATTGTCCGTGGGAGCCTTTTTAGAAGTTCCGCAGGCGAGGTGGGTGGCCACCGATGTTAGATCTTTTTCGGTGGCCGCCCTTGTGCTGTGGAATTTGCTCCCGGAGGAGGCTCGGTTGGCTCCCACTCTCCTGCTGTTTCGGCGTGTATGTAAGACCTGGCTTTTCTGTCAGGCTTTTGGCAAGGGGTAGGGGTGGGGGTGGGGGGGGTGGGGTTCCCCACATTGTATTGTATTTTAAATTGTTTTAAATTGTTTAAATTGTTTTTTAAATAATTTATTGAGTGTTGTTCGCCGCCCCGGGCTGCCCTGTGGGCAGGAGGGGGCGGGATATAAATTATAAATAAATAAATAAATAAATAAATAAGAAAACTGACACGGTCAAGGTGCCCTTGCAGCTGTCAGGCCACTACCCATTTGATAACATTCCCTAAAAAGGGAAGGTTAGAGACAAGCCGATAGCTGGTGAGGGAGTCAACATCAAGTGATGGTTTCTTCAGCAGAGGCTGCACAACCACCTCCTTGAGACAGCCCGGCACTCTGTCCTCATGAAGGGAGGCACTGACCACCCCAGCCAGCAACGGTACCATTGTCTCCCGGCAGACCTTAACCAGCCAGGACAGGCATGGATCCAGTTCACAAGAGATGACCCTAACAGCCCCCAGGGCATCCACTGCATCACCGACTGAAATTGATCCCATAAAATCAGACAAGACAGGGCTGCCATCACCTCCAGTTCTCCTAGTGTAATAAGTGTGGTGCCGAAATCCTGGTGAATACGAGTGATTTGATCCACAAAATAATCCATAAACATGTCACAGCGTGCTGTAGAGGACTCCACTCCCAGGTGAAGGGAGGCTGGACTGACCAGCCCCCTCACCACCCGGAAAAGCTCCTCTGGATGATTATGATGGAAAATGACACAATAATACATCATCCATGCTTTCATCGCCTCAAGCCTGGACTATTGTAATGTGCGCTATATGGGGCTACCCAGTGTGATGTTCTGGAGGCTGCAGCTGGTGCAGAATGTGGCGGCCCGGCTTTTTGTGGGGTTGGGCTGCCGGGAGCACATTACACCAGTGCTCCAGTCTCTGCACTGGCTGCCAATAGTCTTCCGGGCCCAATTCAAAGTGTTGGTTTTAACCTATGAAGCCTTACACGGTCTGGGCCCTGCTTATCTGCAAGACCGCCTCACTCCTCGGGTCCTGGATCGGCCCCTATGGTCATCTGGGGATGCGCTGCTAGAGGTTCCCCAGGTTTCCCGGGGGGGCATGCAGGGCAGGGCTTTCTTGGTGGCCATGCCGTGCCTTTGGAACTCCCTCCCGGTAGGGGCGCATCTGGCCCTGGATCTTCCGGCCTCCATAAGAACTGTAAAACTTGGCTGTTCCGCCAGGTGTTTGGTGAGGGAGAGCAGTAAGGGTGGGTGAGGTTGAGGAGGGAGGGGTCTAGATGTTTACTTTTACGGTTAATGGTGTTTTATGATGTTTACATTTTTTAAAATTATTTTATATTTTTATTATTTTATATGCTGTTGTTAGCCACTCTGAGCCACTAAGGCAGGGAGAGCAGGATATAAATCTTGTTAAATAAATAAATAAATTTATGACATGGCTGCTTCCATTCATGTTAACACATGTCAGACACAGAATTGCAAATGATAAAATGGTGAAGACTCGCCTTCTGCAGTATCTCCCATTACAAACTGGTGTCTTTTTATAAACCCTGTTCCTTAGACATCTGCAACAGCTACCCTGTTTTGGCACAGTGCAGCTGCTACTGTAGGATTCCTCTGCAACTGCTAATTCTACAATCACTCGGATAACATGCTCCAATGGAAACTATTAAAATTGAAACTATTAATAACTTTTAATATGCCTACAATGCAACTATTAATATATTAAAATCAGTTGGGTTTTTTCCCTGTCTTGGTCAGTGTGTGTGTGTGTATGTATATATATATATATATTCTGAATTTATATGCCACCCTTCCCATAAGGCTCAGGGTAGCTCACAATCAATAAAATATTCAACAATAAAAATAAACACTAAACAGTAAAATCCAACAATAAAAACACACATTTCTCCCCTCAAAACTGCCTCCCTCCCCTACAACCCTACCCAAAAAAACCACCTAAGCCTTATTTATAACTGCCAGCCAAATGCTCTTTCAAACAAAAAAAGTCTTGCACCGCCTCTGGAAGATGCTCAGGCTCAAATGAACTTCCTGGGGATGGGAGTTCTACAACACTTCCTGGGGATGGGAGCAGCACCCCTGCCCCACGGACAATGGTAACAGACCAGTTACTTATAATCAGGTCCCCGTGCTCACTTCATTTCCCCATTGGGGGAAATGCAGTGAACCGGGGTACCTATTTATAATATACCAATTTTTTTAAGATGACTTAGTAATCTTGTTATTTATATGAGGTACATAATTAATAATGTGATAATTAATACTACATTTTATTGATAAAGTGCCTCTCTGCCAGATGGTGCTTGGAGCGCTTTGCAACATTTAAAGTACAATAAAACACTATCTAAAAATCAATTTAAATTAATTTTAAAAGGGGACGATAAAAAGGGGGGACACATCAAGAGGAAATCAGCAGTAGTCCCTCTAAAAGCACCTAGAAAACCAAAGTTTTCCAGGTGCTTTTTGAAGTTGAGAAGGGAGGACCTTGGGGTGTTAACAAATAAGACATTGCCTCACATTTGTTCCGGATCCACCTGATTGCCTACCCCATGGCTGCCTGATGATGATGATGATAATAACTAATAACAATTTTATTTGTATAGCGCCCCCCCCTGCCTGCATGGCACTTGGAACACTTCACATTTTACATAAAAACACAATATAAACAATTTAAAACAAGTAATTAAAAGGATATTTTAAAACTGTAAGATTTGGAAAGGAGAAAAGGGAGGACAAAATACATTGAGGAAACCAGCAGCAGATCCTAAAAGCACCTAGAGAACAAATACGTTTTCAGGTGCTTTTTAAAGGTATGGAGGGAGGAACTGAGACAAACATCCGGAAGGAGCGAATTCCACACTGAGGGGCCCGCTGCAGCAAAAGCCCGATCACCCACCGACTTAAGACACGATGGCGGAACCCCCAAACAGCATTCTTGAGCGCAGATACCCATCAGTGCGAGACTCCAGAACACTCGCCACTATCATCCATGCATTTGTTACCTCGAGACTAGACTATTGCAATGTACTCTACGTGGGGCTACCCATGATGACAGTTCGGAAGCTGCAGCAACCTGCCTTCTTATAGGAACAGGCCGCAGGGAGCACATAACACTTGTGGTCCAAGCACTGCATTGGCTGCCCATTGTCTTCCAGGCCCAATTCAAGGTGCTGGTGTTGACCTTTAAAGTCCTTCATGGTCTAGGTCCTGCTTATCTGAGTGATCGCCTCAACCCCTGGGCGGCCCCTGCGGTCGGCTGAGGGTGCCCTCTTATGGAAGTCCCACACTATCGGTGAGTTCGAACAGACAGGAGGGTGTTCTCGATGGCTGCACCGTCGCTCTGGAATTCCCTCCCGGTGGAGGTTCACATTAGCCCAAATCTCCTTGCCTTCTGACAAAATTGTAAGACACGGCTCTTCCACCATGTGTTTGGTAGGGGAGGGAGGTGGGTGGGATGGGTTGATGGATTGGGGAGGGTATTTTTAGGTATAGGGTATTTTATAATGTTTTTATTATATGATTTGTATTTGTTTTTATATCGTTTTATGTTTTTATGGTTTTTGATATTGTAAGCCGTCCCAAGTCACTTGGCAAGAGGGGCGGGGTAAAAGTGCAATAAATAAATACATTAAATGAATTAATTAATTAAATAAGGTCTTGAATATAGGCCTTGAAAACTAGCAGTGCGATCTTAAACTCGATCCGTTGTTCTACAGGCAGCCAATGCAAAGAACGCAGGGCAGGCATAACATGATCACGGCTGCCCAAACCAGTAAGCAGCCGCACTGCCGCATTCTGAAAAGCTGCAAGCGATGGATAAGCACCACCGGTAACCTGTAAAAGAGGGAACTACAAAAATCAAGCCTCATAGTCACTAGGGCATGGGTCACTGTGACAAGGTCAGCATGGGATAAATAAGGGTGCAACTTACACATATTGCGTAGTTGAAAAAGGTTTTCATGGACAGAGCGTAGTTGAAAATGACGTCCAAGTTCTTTTCCTGGCCTACTACCTCTACCTGGACCCAAACCACATTCAGGGGCCCAAGGGAAGCAAGGGCATCCTCATATCGGCTGCCCCTTACCACCAATATCATCTCAGTCTTCCCCGATTCAGCACGAGGTAGCTCCAATGCATCCAGGTGGCTGTGTCATTCAGGCATTTCTCCAAGGCAGAGTTATCAGGGCTCATAGGGCAAGAGATGTAAATTTGTGTATCATCAGTGTACTGATGACACTCAGCGCCGTGCTTGATCATGACATCCCTAAAGGGTTGCATGTATACTTTGACCAACATGGGCAAAATAATGGAATGTTCACCTTGGGGTCCCCCTGGGGCTGCTCCACATGGCGTCAACCCAGGAAATGAAGAGTCCATCATGCAGGCAAATTCAGGCAAAACCAGGGCAATGGGTGCCCATGGAGCTGCTGCCTGTCTATTGAGGCATGCTCTACAGGCAGACAATGCAGGGTGGATGTAATATGATCACGGCTGCCCAAACCAATAAGCAGCTATGAAGCAGCACTCCTGGAAGCCCATAGAAGAGAGAATTTTAAAAATCAAGCCTCGTTGTGGTCACGAGGGCGTGGGTTGCTATAGCAAGGGCAGCCTGGGATAAGTACCGGCATAGATTGTGCAGCTGGAAAAAGCATTTTTTAACCATGTCTGATACCCAATACATTGGGTGATTTCAGAAGTGACATGGTGAATGTCCACCACAGTCAACCTCAGTCAACCGCGGGGGGTGGTGAAAGCGCCGTGCATGTCTGTTTGCTCGCATCCAGATGTTCACCACAGTCAAACGCGGCCCGGGGTGAAGCTAACCACGCTTCATGAGGTCGGGGCGGGAGGAGGTTCAGAAGTGTGGTGAATGGTCACCACGGCAGGGGTGAATGAAAAGTAACTTCTGAATGGAAACCCACAGCCGCGGTGGAAGGAATTGACCCCAGACGCGGTGCATTCTGGGGCTCGAACCGAAGTCCACATCTCCACTGCATGTCTGTTGTGTTCCCCCAGCCCATGTTCTCTCTGATTGCCCCCGGGCGGTGGTCACGATCCTGTCACTTCTGTTGGGGCTGCACGTGTCACCACAGCCCCCAGTGAATCCGTTCACACCAGGGTGGGATTCACTGTGGTGAATTGGAACGCGTCACTTCTGAAATCACTCATTGTGTGGTAAAGACAGTGGGTCTCAATTAGAGCTGAAACAAGTACCCTCCAAAATGGTATACCTGTTGAATATGCACTACCTGATTCACCATTTGCAGATTGAGTAATAGGCACTACACACATATGATCTGAAGAGTACTCATTTTGGATTTTAATGGAGAGAAGTGTGTGTGTGCACAAATTTTATAAGCCAGCTGTTGGGGGCGGGGGCTTGGATAAGCAGAGGGCATCATCATGGGACCTAGGACCCTTGCCACAGCTGTCCCAAAGCAGAGCAGCTGAGCCACACCATGACCAAGTTGCAGTGCCCACCCTTATGATCAAAACAGATAGACACAGCGGTAAGTGGAAAAACTGGTGGTTGAAGGCTCCTATTGGCAAGAAAAGGGCATTGAAACATCCGAGAATTGACCATGTAGGAGGCAAATTCTATATTGTTGTTTCCCAAAGTAAAATTATAAATGCAAGAAATCACACCTTTAGCTTACCACACCTTTAGCTTAGATTTGAGCCCTTGACTTATCAGTTTTCTGTGTCCTACTCTATCAGCAGAGCTATAGGAGAAACAATTAGTTGGAGTTTTTCAGGGGGAGGACTCTCTCTGGTGCCCAACAGGCTAGACAACTATTTCTAAGGGTTCTATTGGTGTGGTTGTGGTGTGGACGTTTTGTGCTTGCTGTGCTGCGGTCATAGGTTTGTGCATTGTGTTTTCTTCCTGTTATCTTTTTTTAACAAAATGAACTCTCAGCTCTTATTGACCCTAATGGATGTAGGATGCAACCTGAGCTGTGAAGGTAGGAGCTGATCCTTCATTATTAAAAACAAAAGGCAGAGGGACTTTCCCCTCCTGATGATGGATTCTCTGATGTTTCCATACAGTTTCTTTACCTAATGGAGCCTTGAACCTTCAACTTTCCACTTCCTTTCTAAAGCTCTTCCAGGAGAGGTACCAGAGCAACTGCTAGCTGTATCTAAGTTACTTTGTTCATGAAGAGGGACGGTGTATATTGGTCCTATAAAGAGTTTACAGTTAATACTTTGAAAGGGCACTTCTGGTGTGGTTCAGCTGCTGTGCTTTGGGACAGCTGTTCTCAGGGTCCTAGGTTCTATGCTGCCCTCTGCTGCCCTCCCTCTCTAACAGCTGGCTTATAAAATGAGTGAATACACACACACTCACTTCCCCCATTTTAAATCCAAACCAGGTAGGCAAGTACTTGTTTCCATTACAGGTATAGGGTTGGGTACTCGAAGGGCTACCCAAAAATCCAGATATTACTTGCAGATAATAAATTAATTACTTTTTTCAGCTCTAGGACCAATTGGAGGAACTGGCAAAACTCTTGCTATATTCAGTTGACCTACGATTTCACTACAAGGTTCCCAAGTGCTTGCCAAACTGATTGGTACAAGTAACAGACAATGTACCTGAGAAGGGTTCAGCATGAAGTTAGTACACATTTTGTTTAGGCCATGTTGGATTTTCTGGATTTACTGTTGTCTGTCTGCTCATATTTCCTTGGGGGAAAGTCCTATAAGTTTGTTCACATATTACAGTGGAGGGTTCAATACCCTGTCATAAAGAAACTATGGGATATTCTGTCAACCCTATCTTTTTCATACAATGCAGGTTCTGCAGTCTCAGTGCTTACCCAGTTGGGGATGGGATGAGGGTGAGGCCAATTGAAGATGAATCCAGACAAGACTGAAGTAATGATGGTTGGCTAGCTCCGTGATCTGATATGGGTAGGAACAGCCATAATTGATAGGGTCCACTCTCCTCTGATCAATTGGGTTCACAGCCTTAGCAGCTCCTGGAGCCCTCGTTGTGCCTGGAACACCAGGTTGCAACAGTAGCCAGTACTTTTCCATTATTGTGACATTTCCTTTTTGACTCTGTCTTGGCCACTCTCATCCTTCTCTTCAGAACCTTGAGGCTGGACTACTGCCATGTGCTTTAGGTGGGGCTGCTCTTGAGGACTGTTTGGGGGCTGCAGCTGGTGCAGAATATGGTGGCTGACCTTCTGACTAGAGTGGGTAACCAGGAGCACGCTATACTGGTGCTCCAGAGCCTGCACTGTCTTCCAGTAGTGTTCTGGGCACAATTCAAGGTGTTGGCTTTGTCCTACAAAGTCCTAAGCAGCATGGTCCCTACATGTCTAAAAAGTGCCTTGTCCTTTACATTCTCTCATGATGCCTTAGGTCAGCGAGGATGCCCTCTTGCAAGTTCTATGATGGCACCAAGTCTGTATGGCAAAGGCACATAGAGAGACGTCCTTTGTGGCTCTTCCACAGCTTTGGAACCCCTTGGAGGTTCACCACAACCTGAGCCTGTGCATTTTTCAGAGGCTTTATGTAAGACTTATTTATTTGGCCAGACATTTTGCACACAGGGATATACACTCTTTTAAAATGGGAGTGTTTATATACAGTTAGGGTTTTTAATTGATTTTAATTTATTCATGTTTTTATATACGCTTTGTTATCTACCATGAGCTTTCAAGGACGGCAATGGGAAGGAAGGCTGTTCAAAATAAAATAAATATTTACCCAGTGGAATCTCTGATTATTAGAGTGCTTGACAGTGTTCAACTAGCTGCCACACACTCCCTACCTGTCATCGCTTACGAGTATTCACACACTACATTAGTAAGGATAACTTATCCCACCCTGAGCAGACGTTCCCACAATCTAGCAGTGGCAGTACTCCTAAAGATAAGCTACCCCTTACTAAGAGTTAGGAATGATTCCAGTGCTGTAACTTTGGACTAAAGTTTGTAGGAGATTGAGTGGATCCCTCTCACCCACATAAGCCCCATCCCATGATCCTAGAACTGAAGAGGGAGGGAATTTGTGAGGGATGCATCCCCCTATACCCGACTATAATTAATGCTCATGAAAGATTGTAAACGGTAGAAGGTCTGCAGACCTGGAATGTGTGGTGGTTGTTGGCCATATGCTTCCAAGCATCTAAGCTATCAATGGCTTAACATTCTTTGGTGTTTCTTTCCCACGAGTCCAATGCTTCTAAGCTTTTGAAAGTGAAAGAAACTGAAGGCTGAAGTCATGTTGGATCCAGTTAGAGATGGAGTTTCGTAGTACAAAATGTAGAAAGTCTAGAGAATAAGAATAAATGGAGGCAAGGCTTGTGATTAAGGGCTAGGACAGAGGATCAGGAAAACTCAGTGCAGTTCCTGGGTGTGCCATAGGATTCCTGTTTAACTTTATGAAGTTGCTTAGTCCCAGACTCTTTGTTGTGTTTGGATTGTTCTAGGCACAGCTCTGGGGCCCTTTCCAGAAGTCATTAACAGTGAGGACACAATGTTCCTTTGGCCTGGCTAGCCATTGGAGAAAATGGTGAGTCTCTCTACTACCTTGCCATTTTCTCTTATGAAATCAGCCGGTCAGAAGTGGAGAGGGCAGCAGGGAAGGGATCACAGTTCAGTATCTGAACTTTGGAACTTTCCATCCCCCATTTTATCATACATATAACAATCCTTCCCTCTTCCACACGGAGGGCAAACTGGTAAACTAATTAACATCTGTGTGTGACCTGAATATCCAAGTGCTAGAATTATATAAGCGCTAGAGCTAAAAATATACAATATAAAATGCAATAGAAAATTTTAAAACAGCAATATAAAGCACATAATGAGGCATCACAGAATAAACAAAAAACCCTCCTCCCTAAAGCTCACTCCCCCACCCTACCCATTTCCCTCGCCAAAAGCCTGAAGGGAACAGCCAGGTCTTACGCAATTGTCGAAAGGAGGGGCGATCCGGGGCCAGATGGGCCTCTGCGGGGAGGGAGTTCCACCAAGAACGTCCTCTCCATGGTTACCCCCCGCAGTACCAGGGGGACTTTGAGAAAGGTGCCCCCGGTAGACCTCAGGAGCCGATCCAGAGCCCAGGAAGTGAGGCGGTACCGCAGATAAGTAGGGCCCAAGCCGTATAGGACTTTATAGATAAGCACCAACATCTTGAATTGGGCCCAGAAGACTATAGGCAGCCAGTGCAGAGAATGGAGCACTGGTGTAAACGTCTTCACAGCGACCCATCCCTATGAAGAAGCGGGCCACTGCATTCTGCACCAGCTGCAGCCTCCAGAACATCACACTGGGTAGCCCCATAGGTAGCCCCACGTGGAGCGTGTTGCAGTAGCCTAATCGAGAGGTAATAAAAGCATGGATGATCATGGCCAGGTCCGGAACCAACACCAGCGGCCAAAGCCACCACACCAGTAAATGAAGACCACTGTATCCCAGAAAGCTTTAGCAGTAAATTACAAATATTGTGTACTGTGTAAATTACACCATTATAACTTCTGGAATGTATATAGGAACCATGAAAACTGATCAACTCCTTTTTTTGTGACTGACAAGTCATTTGCTGTGAACTCAGGCAAGTTCTGCTAGATCAAAATGGAGATACTAAAACATTCCCACCAATAGAACATAATATTATGTGATTATGAGAATGAATCAAACTAGCCTTAGTGGCCCAATTTTCTTTATTTGCCACAGTTTTCTCAGTACAAGAGACAGAAGACAATTTACAGAATCAATTGTACATGATTTTAAAAATTACAGTTTATAGAACCAAATATCTCTGCCTCAGTCATAAAAGATGAAAGATGAAAATAAAAATAAACAAACTCCTTGAGTTCTCTCCAGTTGTCCTGCTACGGCTACCACTGGTTTTAATTCATACTAACCAAGTCCATATTTCAGGTTTTATAGCAAATTCATAGATATTTAAGGGCACAGGAGACCAGTACTGTCACCTACTCTCACCTTCAGTAGACTATTGTAGTCATGAAATTGGCAAGTGGAAGGGCTGAGGAAAAACCATACATAAGCAGAAAGAGGTTCATGAGGGGCTGGTACTCCAGCTGGTTCAGGAGGGAGAAGGGAGAAATAGCTGTGGCCTGGTTTCTATCAGCTATTTGGTGGTAAAATACTCTCGCCACTATAGAGCAGATGGTCATTGTCGCCTGCTCTGCCTGAACATCCCTCTCCAGGAGCCCCAGACGAAACAGGGGACAAAGGAGGTGTTGTTGCTCTGGACCCCCAAAATTGGGGATCTGGTCTGTAGCCCCTAAACTCTGCCTTAATTTGGCCTCGTCTTGGAACCACATATTGAAAAATCTGTGCATTTTACTGCAGGCAGAAACACAGAGACTTGTTTTGTCAGGTGACAAAATGGAATTTAGAATGGATGCTTTTTAAAAAAAAAAAAAAAATCCAGATAAATTATTGCATTTAATAAGGGAAGAAATGTCTTTTGACTTTCTCCTCCAGTATAAATAAAAAGGATTTTTACTATACTCTATGTGATACTGAGACAAAAACAATACACAGTTGGTACCTTAATATTTCCTCTGAAAGGGAAATAAGTAAGTAAGAAGGCTGGGTGGAGTGAACCAAGGTCAGAATTTGTCCCTAGATTATTCATCTAATGAAACATATCTGATCTTTCATTACCATTTCAGCATCATTAATACGTTGCACACCAACATTTTGTCTCCTCTAATCCATGACCAAACTTGAAATCTGATATTTGTAGCCCTGACCAAAAGCCATGAAATTGTCAGCTTTGTCCCTGATTTACATCTGGCCTTGGTAATCATGTCTACACCATGAAAAGCTTTCCTAACAGACCAGACTGTGGCAGCAGGCAAATAACTTATGTTGAGGGGTCAGTTATTTATCAAATTATTGTGGTGTGTGCCTACGTAAAGGTTTCCCCCAACAACAGCACTTACATGCTCCTAACTATGGGTGCAACCCTCACCTATTAAAGTCAATGGGAGTTTTGCCATTAACTCCAATGTTTTCAGGATTACATTCTTTAAGTAGATGATTAGGGCTAATCAAATGCTTAAAATTGGGCATAAGCTTAAACAATTTGCTATGTTGGAATTTATTGTCTTACTTTGACTGGGCCATTTTTATTGTCTTACTTTGACTGGGCACATAGCCTCCATAGCTAGCCCGGCCAGTACATCGGTGTGCAATTTGATTTTTCCATTAACTATCACTCAATCCACTCTCCCATTCAAACACATTTTACCTTGTATAGCGAAAGACATAACTTTGAGTTAAGCCAAAACATTAGTTTTGGTTACAAAGCTGTAAGAAAATCCCTGTGCAGATTTCTCTCTCAAAACTTAGCACAATGCAAACCAAATATGCATTAAACCACAAAAGACTGCATAGTTCCTCAGAATTTACTCATTCTCTCAGAATACATATTTGATCTCTTGAAGATTTGGGATGGGAATCAATGAACAACCAAGTCACCTCTACACAAATACTTTCCTATTGCCCATTTCAGCCTGGATGACCAACCAACCAAGGGAGAACAGAGGAGGAAATGCCCTAAGACACAGCAGGGAGACAGGTGCTGCCACTTCCCTTCCTTCCAACACTCTAGCAACTAAGGAGGCTGGGGCTCCATCTCTTGCGAGCTCTGTGAAGTCACTTCAAGGCAGAGAGGATGAGACAAGGACAGAAATACTGCAGCATGTGTATGCATACATGCATGCGAGAGAGATCTACCTAGCACAAACCCACTCCAAGCCAATTTGCCAATCAATCCACACCAAAGCCATTCCCAACCTTGCTCTTCAGCCAATCACAGCAGCAGCTAAACCCCATCATTTTCTCCTCCAACAAACACTACCCAACTACTTCACAACCTAATTAGCTAATGTGTGGGCACACATTAGCTAGCATTACCCCACACAGTGGGCTCCACATTCTCTGAACCAACGCCGTGGGTGAGTGTTTGCTGTGTGGTAGACACTTGTTGGGTGATGCTAACCACCTAGTAGACATCCATGAAAACACCCATTCGTGGATGTTTTTTGCGTCATTTGGTAACACCCAAAGATCCCTCTGTCCGCAAGGAAGCAAAAATCTCACTTTAATTAGCTTAGGGCAGGGTATGAAAATATGAATGAGGGACTGGGTTCTTGCAGGTAAGGAAGCTGGTGCAGCAGGGAGGGGGTGACTGCATGTGGGGAAAGTTAGGAGTATCCTAATTTTATATCTCAAGCCACAGAAATCCTTTTTGTGGTCCTGCAGGAGTCTTCAAACTACACATTTCTTCTATTTAAAACTGGAGTTGGGTATTAGCCTCAAGGAGGCTGTGGTGCGCTCCCTGCCGAAGAAACCATAGTTGGATGTGGACGCACTTGCCAGCTACTGACCTGTCTCTAACCTTCCCTTTTTAGAGAAGGTTATTGAGCAGGTGGTGGCATCCAGCTCCAGCCGCATCTAGACAGCATTGGTTTCCTGGACCCTTTTCAATCTTGTTTCCGCCCCAGCTATGGCACCGAGACAGCGTTGGTGGCCTTGGTCGATGATCTCCACCAGGAGATGGACACAAGATGTTCGACATTTCTTATCCTGCTAGATCTCTCAGTTGCTTTTGACACCGTGGACCATGGGCTGCTGTTGAGACGGTTGCGTGACCTGGGGGGGGTCTGGATGGGACTGTTCTTGAATGGTTCTGCTCATTCTTCTCGGGGAGAAACCAGCGGGTGGTGTTGGGAGCTGAAACATCTTGCCCCGCGCTTTATCCTGCAGCATTCCGCAGGGTTCTATTCTGTCTCCATTATTATATAATGTATATATGCAGCCCTTGGGGGAGGTCGTGAGAGGGTTCGGGGTGCGATGTCACCAATATGCTGATGATACTCAGCTGTACCTCTCTTTTTCAGCTGACCCTGACCCGGCTGTCTCGTTGCTATCCCAATGTTTGGAGGCCGTGGCGGAGTGGATGTGGCAGAGCAGACTGAAGCTCAACCCCGATAAGACAGAGGTGATGGGGGGGGG
>QEPC01001478.1:1620024-1639753 GCA_003113815.1 Sphenodon punctatus | reverse complement strand
GGGGGGGGGGGAGGGGGAGGTTTGTTTTGTTTTTGTTTTTTTAATTGCCCACGTGTCCCCGCGAAGCCAGGGATTCACGGGCAATTTAAAAATAAAATAAAAACAACCACTGTCCACCAATGCTTGCTGCTGCCTTGCCGCTCCCCCTCCACCCCAGCGGCAGATGGGGGGGAGCACTGAGCAGCAATGACAGCAGGCAGTGCAGGTGGCAGCGGGAATGAAGAGGCGCATGGCGCTTTCAGACTGAGGCAGGGAGGAGCGTGCATGCGCGCTCCTCCCTGCCTCAGTCCCATCCCCCCCCCAGCTATCTCGCCAGGGCTGTCAGCGCGACCGCCCTGGCGAGATCTTCCATTGCGCCCATTGAGCGCAATGGAAAGGCTTTGCCCCTCCCTCCACAGCACGTCCCATGCATGCTGTGGACGGAGAAGCTCAGCCGCCCAAATCGCGTTTTCCATAGGAAAATGCTGTGGGTGGCTCAGCAGCTGAGCCTTTTTGTCCCTTCGGGGACCCACTCCCCAGTCCCAGTGGAGTGGGTGGGTCCCCGAAGGGAGATGTTGCAACAGTCAGTGACAGCTACAGCAGCCTCTGCAGCAGCTTAGAGGCTGCTGTAGCTGTCATAAGCGGCGCAATTTTTATTTATTTTTTAAAAAAAACAGATTAAGCCCTGGCGGTGTTCCCCGCAGTGCTTTGGGCGGGCACTGCCCCATATTTCCTGCAGGGGGAGCCGCCATTCTTGTTTGCTGCTAGCAGGGCACCAAGAAAATACATGTAATAGGAAACACTCTTTCTTGTCTCTCTGATTATGATCAACCAAGCTCATAACCCCTTCACTTCCACACCATTTTCACCTGAGAGGTGACTGCATTTTTAAATGAATATATAGATATCTCCAGTAAAGCCCTCACAGATACTTTAAAATAAAATAAATTCTCTATAAAGTATGAAGCTAAAATATGCTTCATGTAATCCTTTCATCTGTTCTTTCCCTTATGTATGCGTTATTTGTGCACATTGGTAAGCTGGGTCAGAAAATCCCACAGTGGGGGCTTACTGTAATAACAAGTCTAGGGATCACCTTCCTTACCATGTTGCAGAGGTAACTGTAGCTCTGTGATGATGTCTTTCCTTTTCCCTGTTATTTCTCACCCTACAGCTAGCATAGCAAAAACACCCACTCATTGTCTCTCAGTGTGTTCACAGGGGGGGAAAAAGTTTATAATCACATGTTCTGGAACTAGTGCTCCCGGGGCAAATAAAGGAAACAGACAATTCAATGCATAGCAACCTGGAAAGAAGCTGAAATGAAAGAGGACACTTGCTGCTGCTTTTTAGCTTTTATTTTTAATTCTGTCAAGGACAGCTTGTGCTTGTTATACACCATGGAAGAAATGGCTGCGCACAGTGAAAATAAATGTAGACAACAGACCAGCTGATGGCATCTGTTCCAGAGCATTCTAAATGTCACTTGATTGCTAAGAGACAGACATAAGAACAGAAATAGTGCCATAGTGGATCAGACCAATGGTCCATCGAGCCCAGCATCCTGTCTCCGACAATGGCCAATCTTGGTTGCTTTGGAAAAGTGCCCCATAGGTCAGAATGGAGTGATCCATTCCCAGCTGTTCACTCTCAGCTCACAAGAAGTCAGGGGTTATGGTATGTCCCTGTAATCTACTTGGCTAATAGCCATTAATGGACTTATCCTGTAAGAACTTATCAAATCCCTTTTTAAACCCAGTTATGGCCATTTTTACACAGATGCCCCCTCCCCCCTGGTGTTCGGGCAGGTGTGCGGCGGGGGGGCAGTCCATGTATATGGTCGCCAGTGGGTGGGGATTTTGAATGTTTGGTGGGTGTGTGCCCGTGTAAACACCAAGGGCGGCGGGTATTTGTGTGTGCGTGCTCCCGCCACACACTCACCAACACCCCACACACACCCATCTCCACCTATGGAGCCCTCTGACAGAACGGAGGATGCTCCATGGGTGTACGTGGGTGGAGATGGGTGTGGGTGGGTATGTGTCCATGTAAACGGGCACACACCCACCTACACCCACCGCACCAAATCACCCAACCCCCCACCCACCCCCGTCTGTGTAAAAAACAGCCTATGATATTGGTCTTGATCACATCCTCGTTCAGCAAGTTAATTGTGCATTCAAAAATACTCTATTTGTTTTAAATCTGCTGCCAATTAGTTTCATGGCGTGTCCCCTAGTTCTAGTACTATCTGAGAGGGTAAATAACTTCCTTATTATCTGTTCCATGCCACTGATGATTTAATACATTTCTATCCTATCCCCTTTCAGTCATCTCTTCTTCAAGCTGAAGAGTCCTAGAACAATCGAGCCTCTCTCCTGGAAGCCATTCCATACTCTTGATCATTTTTGTTGCCCTCCTCTGGTTCTACTGTATATTTTTTGAGATGGGATGACCAAAGCTGCACACAATATGCAAGGTGTGGTCATACCCTAGATTTATACAACAGCATTATAATATTATCTGTTTTATTCTCTATCTCTTTCCAAATAACTCCTAGCCTTCTTTTTGCCTTTTTGGCTGCTGTTGCACACTAAGCTGATATCTTCAATAAATGGCCTACAATGACTCCTAGATCCTTTTCCTGAGTGGCAACACCTAATTTAGACCCCAGCATTCTGTATGCATAGCTAGGATTATTTTTCCCTACTTTTCCCACTTTGCACTTGTCAACACTTAATTTCATCTGCAATTTGTTGCTCAGTCACCCTGTCTTGCAAGATCCTTCTGTAATTCCTCACAGTCTACCCGGACTTAACTATCTTAAATAACATTTGAATAATGTCTGCAAATGTGGTCACCTCACTCTTTACCCCCTTTTCCAGATCATTAATGAATCTATTAAACAAACTGGTCCCTGTACATCACTGTAGGTTTCTCTAAATATTTTCTGAAAAGGAGCAGCAGTTTAAGGTGAAGGCATTTTAGACCCCTCACTCTCATTAAATTATCTTGTACTCATCTGTGTGAAGTATGAATTGTGGGGTCTATTTTTTAATCTCGCTACTGATTCTTAATTCATACCTGTTCTTCAATGAGAGCTCTACATGTGAAAAAACAATGAAATCACCTCTTCATAGTGTACAATGTATATTGAAAACAAAGAGATGCCTTGCAGCTCCATGATCATGAGGGTCCCAAGAAAACTGTATCAGGAAAGTATAAACCAGTTTGGGCTTCCACCAATGGAAATGAAAGCATTTTACTTCTTCCTGAACCTCTCACACCAATGCTCAAATGTTCCTGAAGAACTAAATAGCACAACTGTGCAATGTGGAAAAAACAGAACTTTGACCTTTACAACATCCTGCAAATTTTTGGGAAGTGTTTTCCTGGGGGAGAAAGTTCACCTGATTCCCTCTCACACCCCTTCTGTCTCCTAAATCTTCTCTCCCTACCTCCACATGGGGGAAGTATGAAACTAATTACATGCAAGTGTTTGAAATGGATTTTCATGATGTAAAACATATCCTAGCTCATAGCCTAGGCAAAGTGGGTCGTGTTCCTCCTCCTCCCAGCTTCCCTGTAGTTGTGTGTATAGTAAATATTCAAATAGGTAAAGCCATAAATCAAAGTGTTTTATGGTTCCTGACCGCCAGATTTTGATGCATTAAAAACCCCGAACTTCGTGTATACCACGAGTATTTAAATTCCATAGGCTCTGAAGTGAGTAGGAACTAACAGAGAACAGAGCCAGCACCAGCACATTTTTTGACAACAATGGAATTTGGTTTTTACCTCACCAGAGAGAGAGAGAGAGAGAGAAATGTGAAGCATTTTTGTGACACAGGCCACCATCCCCCTGCCAAATACTCTACCTTGGCACTTAGAGTGGAGGTGAGATTCCTGTTGAAATGAGTGCAGTTTGCACCCATACCAACTGTTAGTGCACCCACTGCCCAGATATTTTGGACCATCCAAAAGATGATCCAGGTACAGCCCTAAAGCATACTTGTTTATTTCTGTGCTTTTCAGGTTACCTGTTCCGTGATCTAAACACCAGTAGCTCAGAATCCCCTTATAAACATAATAAACTACATATAAAGGGTGCACAAGTGTTCCAAAGAATGAACTGAATCCATCCCGCTGCCCGTCATGGTAGCAATCACCACCACCACACTTCCTCACAACCTCATTTTTAGCTGCTCATGGGGTAGGTACTTGTGTCCTTTAGTCGGTTTGTCAACTTCATGTTTTTTTAAAAACTATGTCTTGGCACAAAAATCACAAAGTGGTTAAAAAAACCATGAGATTTTCTATTACAAAGGTTATTTAATATACTTGGGATTCTCTTCATCTGTCTTTTGGTTTCTTGAGCATTTAGTAACCATTTCCGTATTTTCTTGGACACGTCTTTGGCTGTCTGAATACCAATAGCACCAAGCTTGAGACAAAGGAATTTTGGAGTCAGTTTCCTGCTTTGCTACAGATATCCTGTGTGACCTTGTGCAATTCGCTTGTTTTCCATATGCTTGTTACCCATTTGTTAAATGGGAATAACAGTACTTCCCCCGAGGGATGCTGTGAAGGCAAATGTTTTAAGAACAGTGAAGCACTCAGGTATTTTCGTAATGAAGAGCACCTAAGTAATTTACACTGATGGTAACAACAAGCCAAACAGCCGTTTCCTTCTTTTTCCATTCAAATCCTTCTAGATATGCATTACCTCGGAGTTTAATCTGTTTAATTATGCTAAACTAAAGTTACAGGTGATATTATCTCAACAAAGAGGAGCAACGTAAAAAACCTCTAAACTAGGCACGTTTCTTACAGCCTACCCTTTGCTCTTGACAATGGGCTACATGGGAAAAAGCAGAACATGTCAAAAGCAATCCCAGCGGTTACTTTCGGAGAAAAACTTTTGCTGAGGAAGAGCAAACCGTGCAGGCTGCTAACAGTCCCAAGTGAGGCACCATAAATGAAACAAAGCTAGCTATATATAGGTAGTCAACACCATCTGTCAAACCAAGTAGGGAAAGCATTTTTCACATGGCATTTTGCCATACAGCTGGTGCTAAGCCCTAATGCTCCTCCAGCACTGCAAGTCTTACCGAGTTCATGCCATGGGTTGCTCACACAATAATTACTTTTTCTTCTCCGGAGTGTATCCAAGCAGAGTGGTTCGGTACAGAACGTTGCCACTACTTACAGCATAGGGTCTTGCTGAAGATTACAATTGAGCAGACAGAAATAGAAATCTGTTAGTCCAGCAGGATTCACTAGGTTGTCAACCTCCTTCCAGTCACTGGGAGGCAAAGTACTTAGAAGGCAGAGAGATGTAATGCAGTGGCAGAATGTGGCAGAATTTAAAAGAAAGTTGATTTTTACTACAATCCTGTTGAACATAAATATCTGCACAGGGATCCTCATCAGTAAAACAAATTCTTGTTTTAAAGAAGGTCTGCAACTTGAAACTAAGGATGATGCATTCCTTGCTCGGTCTTATTAATGAGTTGAGACTGCACCTGGGCTTCAGTGACTGCTGCTGAAGCTGGACCAGTCATGTGAGATGCTACTACAGAATTATTGCTTAATCTTGCCCACCCAGAAAGATTAAGTTTATGGGTTTAAAGAACATAAGATTAGAAGCAACAAAAACTGAAGCAGTCTCTAATTCACAACCAGTATTGGCAAGAAGAACAGCTAACATGGCCTGCTTAACCCAAGTGAAAATTATATGGCTTGTATGGGTGCAGTAAGGAACTTTGGCATTCAACTTGAAACAGATAGTTATACTGCCTTCATGCCAAATACCTTTTCATGCCCAAATAGAAAATGTAGTCCTGGCATGATCTATTGCTGAAACTAAGAACTTCATACATCTGTTTATAAGCAGATTTTTCCCTTGGTGCTTCTTGGTGTACAGTACAAAGTCATTATAAACAATGGAGAAGCAGAGCATGGTAAAGTCACACTTGCGTCAAGTTGATCTCCATTTGCTATGAGGGAGCCTTGGGTGTCTTTGGACATAACGCTGTTCATTGTTCTGTAACACAGTGTACTACAGTGTTCTGTAACACAGTGTTTAGATATACCATGACCATCAACACAGTGTTCACCCCAAACACTGGAAGTGAACACTGCCAGGTCTTGGCAGTTTAATCAGTGTTTGGGGTGAACACTGTGTTGACGGCATGTCTAAACACTGTAACAGTAGGACACTGTATTACAGAACACTGAACAGTAGGAATGGACGAACAGAACGTGGTTCGGAGGTTCAAATGTTCAGTCGTTGGGTTCGAAACCCGAGTTCAGGTTCGATGGTTCGGTTCAGCCAAGTTCGGTTTGGCCGAACTTGGCCGAACATTCAAAAATAGCGAAACCGAAACTGAAACCTAATTTTCGGCCCTGGAAAGACGGTTTTCCTGCCCCCGAACTCATCCAAACACGACTGAACTGTTCGGTTGTTTGAAAATTCAGTTCGGATGTTTGGTTCGGACATCTGAACAGACCGAGTTCGGTCCGAACTCCGAGCATCCGAACCGCGTTCACCCATCCCTACTGAACAGCGTTATGTCTAAAGACACCCAGTGTAAGGTAATAGGCAGGCAGCACTGGACTGAGGAGCACTGAAGAGGGTTCAGGCTTTCACCAATAAGTGGACTAGTGCTGCTGGGATGGCTTCAAGATTGGAGAAACATAAAGAGTGGTTTAATATTAAAGCACATTTTTCCACAGCATTTCCTAAGCTCTTCCAATCAGCAGGTTTAGCCAGATTGAAATGAAGAAGCTGAGTCTTGTGTGTCGGCTTTTCATTGAAAACCCAGGTTGTTCTTTGCTATCTTTCATCGTACATCACACCAATAGAGAAGTAAATGTGGGAGCCCTGTTAATTAGATATTATACACCACTGAAAACCAAGTTCTTAAAGAATCCCTTTTAAGCATCCAGGTTGAACAGAGAACAATAGATGTAAGTAGGTAGAAATAATATATAAAGAACTCAGTAAAACTACACAAGTGATTTGCTTGCATGTCAGACTGCTTCATAAACAGCTACTGCAGAAGCTCATTTATGCACATAAAGGATCTTAGTTTTGTTTTTGTTGTTTTAACATTTCAAGGAAGAGTTTTGTGGTAACAGTTGGTATAGGCACTCAAAATATTACTCCTCCCATTGGTATTGCTGTTTGACTAATTGACAAATAGCTTCATAAAGTTTGTTTTCCCAAATTCTCTTTTGCTCAAGCTAATCATGACCTTTGCAACAATAGCTTCAGGAGTTAAGTAGCAAGCAAACCTATTTTTACTGAAGATGAGGCAAAAATGTTAGCTGCCTTATAACTATTGTTCTTCAAATTGCCTTAAGATAGAAATTGTATGGTTTGTCATGTCTGGATTTCTGAAATACTAGCTTCTCAGAAAAGATAAA
Organism: Sphenodon punctatus; assembly: GCA_003113815.1. Taxonomy (NCBI): domain Eukaryota; kingdom Metazoa; phylum Chordata; class Lepidosauria; order Sphenodontia; family Sphenodontidae; genus Sphenodon; species Sphenodon punctatus. Next base: position 1,632,343 of record QEPC01001478.1, on the reverse strand, counting down.
ATTCATTTCCTGTATACTTTTTAGTCAGGTAGAATTACTTCAGTGTTCATTTAATTACATGAGATGACAATATGACTTCAGTAGGATTTATTCAACGGGCCTGGCAGCTTTTGACAAATTTTGGACTGTGATACAGAGCTAAGACTGAAGACTTTCTCGAATGATATATTTATTAATGTTCTAGAGATATCTGAAAGAATCAGGAATAGATAAGATGGGCCAAGTGAATCCCGACAGGACCCTATGTGAATCTCAGTAGAGTAGTTTCTCAACATGTAAATATCCACCAAAAATAGTTATTGGCAGCACCTGCCACTAACACCAATAGGTTAACTTGTTATTTACCTGACGCTGAAGGTACCTGCCCCCACTGAGCTAGACAGGCTCAATATCAGAGCAACTGTTCCCACTAGGAATAGGACCCCACACAGGGACTCAGGAACAAGAGTTCAATTCCTGACACAGCCACAGATGTCCTGTGCAACCTTGGGCCAGGAATCTATCCTGTGCCTCAGGTTTTTGTCTTTAAAATGATAGACAGACAAGTACTTCCCTGTCTCACTGGTGAGCAGTAAGAATAAATCCATGAGTGTGACACACTTGGATCATATAGTTAGTGGTGCATGCAAGCATCTCTATGGTAGAATCATTCTGGAATCAGAGTCCCAAGCCCTTATCTCAAGAGTCTTTAATTAATATGAGTATTTCACATGAGATACCCCCACCCATCTCTACACGGGCCCTTTTCACACAGACACTCATAACACTGAAAAAATGGGGGTTACATTTTATTATACATGTTGCAGGGCTGCAGGTGTGCTCTATGGCTGCCCTGCAACATGTATAATAAAATGTAACACCCATTTTATCAGTGTAATTGTGAAAAGGGCCACAGTTTTGCTGCGTGGAGTTAGGTGAAGGTGCCTGTGTGACTGCTATAGGGGGTGGGTGGGGGCCACGTACACACTACACCCATCTCCACCCATCACCCACACATGGAGTAATGGGCTCCAATGCCTGATGCTCAGTGGGTGAAGATGGGTGTGCACGTGTGGGAACGTGGGTGTGGGTGTCCGCCCGTGGGTGTGCGTGGAGGTGGGTTTCTACCCATGGGTGGGCAGAGGACACCCACCTCCACCCACCACGGTCACACACCCATCCCCACACCCACCACGATCTGTTTGAAAACGGCATTAATCAGGCTCAGAATGGTGTGATCCCTTAAGTCTGCAACTACAGAATCCAGTCCAAGCCTGACTTCATTGTGATTACAAGGTTTCTCCCTAAAACAAACAATTTTTATTTTATTTTTTGAAGGAAAAAGGGAAAGGAATTTTTTAAGGAAACTTTTTAAGGAAATTTGTTGCACTTAGCAAGCAATTCCAAAGCAGGAGTTTGATCGGAGGTGTTCACATTGTATCTGGGTTTGTTTGGCATGATTCCCACTGTGTCCATATTGATTCATGTTGGGCATTTATACTTGCTGGAATTCTCTGTTTAAGATGTCTGGTCATCAAGGATGCTTGCAGAATCACGTTTCAGGGACGGAGCTTTGCCCTGCCCCCTTCTGATGTGACTACGTCCCCTTTTTGAGCATCTTGGTGTCATGAAACTCAGAAGGGGCGGGGCCAGGCATGAGCCAGGCAGGGTGCAACCACAACCTCCTGCATGTGCACACACACACACACCCTTCCCGGTGCCCATGCTTGTTATGGTGGAGATTTGTGGTTGTCTCTAACTTTGTAAACTTTTATTACAAAGAAAAGGAAAGGAAAAAAAAAAACCTGAAGACAACTTGGAAATGAAATCCCTCTCATAGTAATTTATTTTGAGTAAAGCCACGCCCCCCCACACTTTCCAGTAAAGTCCATTTACTTACATGAACAAACACCTCCCACCTCCCAAGCGACCCAGTTAGACCACATTGTTGAACAAATTATTGTGGATGCAAATAAATGCCCAGAAGCCGAGCCACTTCATTTTTTGGTCTTATGTACGTACAACCTCCATTTTTAGGCTGTTAACTTTGAAGTCTAATAGGTTTCATATATGTGAATATTATCTGGTGAATCTGTAGAAACATGAGAGAGTGCAACTGCATTTTCAGAAAGCCACACAGCTGAGAGTTCCGAATTCCTTCTCCCGCCACTCCACTCTTTTCTCCCTTAAGCCACAAGCAAAACATTTGCTACAAGACAGTGGGATTTTAAATTTTTAATATGCAGGTAGTGTTTGTGAAAGGTGCCTGATTGGCAGCTTTGGAGAATGAAGGTCTCCATTTATTATCCACAAAACAAGACTAGTATGCCACAAGTACTGGCCAGCCAGTCTCCTTCAACCCTAACTAAAATGACTGCCTCTAAGACTAAGGGAGTAGTCTGGAGGTGTAGCTAGTAGCTACCACTGGGTGAGGGGGCAGGAGCGGTGCAAAGACTTTTGTCACCCTAGGCAAACCTCTGCGTGTGCGCCCCTGGTGCAACCTGTGCACATATTGTGCACCGCACATGCAACCCACATGCATGTTACGCACAACCCCCATGTGCACAACATGCACCTGCAAAGCCTGCTTCTAAGGCACTGAGGGGCTGGTAGTTCAGCTCCCGCCTGCCTCCTGGCCCTGAGTTTACCAGGGGGCAGCTGGAGAAGGAATGAGAGAGGCACCCCTTTCAACTTGCAGGAGAAGTGGCAGCAACAGCTGGATCGGGAGAGACAGCAGCGGAAGCTAGATCAGAGGTGGAGCCACCTAGAGGGCACCTCTCCCACCCCCACCCCCCATCCAATGCAGAGCTTATTGCCAAGGCCACCTAGGGCAGCAAGTCAAAGGGGGTGCCTCTCCTGTGCCATCAAACGCAGAGCTTATCACTGGTGGTGACAGCGGGGCAGCTTGATCAGGAGCAAAAGAGCTGCTTGGGAGCCCCCTTCATGTTGGCGCCCTAGGCAGCCGCCTGAGCAGTCTAATGGTAGCACCGGGCCTGTGAGGGGGCTCAGTCGAGCCCAGGCCCTGGATTATATAGGGGAGCCCTCTGCAAGCAGCCTGAGCAGCATTAGGACATTTTCAGGAGGGCCAGCACTCTGCCTCCATCAACTCTGAAATTTCCAAGCAGCGCTCAGGCACTTTGCAAATAGCCCTGCCAAAAAGGAAACGTTCAGAGTGGGCACGGCTGGAGTGCTGGACCTGCTGAGTCTTAAAATGTCCTAACGGGTGGGGTCACTGCCACTCTAGGGAGGTCTCACTGGGAGTCAGGGTCATACCACAATCTTTATGGGGGGAGGTCAAGGTTGGCCAGGAGCCTCAGGAAGCCTGCCACTTAGGAAGACCCCACCCCATGCCCTTAGGAGGGGCCGTAATTGAAAGACGAGCCCAGGCCCGCCTTGTTACTTTACCGGAGTAGTCTATTTCTAATGCCCATCCTGTCACAGGTCTCTCAACTGAGGCCATCAATTCTTTGTGAATGTGCTAGTGAATGCTTGGAATTGCGAGAATCCAGGACGACAACCTGCCACAGCAAAGCTTATTTCATTTCTCTCCACAAACACATTCTCTCTTCCTTAAAACAAAATTCCAAATACTTATTCATGGGGTACCTGGAAGGACCCAGAGATAGCTTTATTTGCAGAACCTCCTGACAAGGCATACCCACTAATGTTTTGTTTTTGTTTTTTCCCTGGGACACTATTGTCCAGCATAAGTCTGTATGATTCATGATTAAGTCTATGGAAACCGGCTGGTAAGGGAGCAATGTCAGCCCCTGTCAGGATTTGAACCTTTGACACTAAGAGACAGTAGACTGTCCGCACCGCCCTCCCCTTTTCAATGAGGTCTGCATCAGTTCTCTTAACAGATATAAGTCCTTGTTAAGCCCCGCTAATTCTGTCATCACAACAAGTGGAGGGTTCTCTTGTTCTCTCTCCAGCAACGTGCTCAGGAAGTTCTCCCACTGGCCTTGCACAGATTGTCATCCCATTCTCTTTTCAATAATGTGCTGCTGGCTGCAGCTTTGCTTTTGTTTCCCCGGCTGATCCCTCCATCTGCTCGGCGACTGCATCGATTCAACAGTTGTGTCCCTGTCTCCCACTGCTCTGCACCGCAGTGCCCAGCCAATCATTGTCTCTAATAAATCACTCAATCCCTCAAAACAAAAGTTCTCAAAGCTGGATAAATCCTTCCAACATCAGCTTGACAGTAAAAGGAGCTGAACTTGGAATTTTTTCTTTTTCCTTTTTTTTGGGGGGGGTGGTGGTGGTGGATTGTTGTGCTTTCCTGACCTCTACTCAAAAAAACTATTAAAAATGTGATGTTCTTTCCTCACCACATAGCTGACAAACGTGGAATGGCCCTTCATTCAGAAGAAAACTTACCAGGGGACTGATTAAGCACAACGTTATATATCATATTATATTTGGCAGACTAAAATAAAAAATGGCCCTTGTATCAAGCAGGAATTAGTCTCCTTGCGCGCTGCGTGCATTACCTTCTTGCAGAGGTATTGCCATAATGACCATGATATAATGGTTCTTAAGGATAAGTGCATTTATCAGAAACTTGTGACGCACCTTAGCTAATAGACTTCAAGCGTTCCTGTGCAGGGTAACTTGTCAATGGAGCATTATCCATTGGATAAGCACTTTTACAGTAAAACATTTTGTGTCTTCAAAATGCTGTATTACCAATAATTAATCCAGCACAGTCATAGATTCCATGCACAGTTTGGAAGCCTTTGCACGTACTTTTCTTGTTTCTTTTAATGGATGTGAAGACACCAGTTTGGTCTTTACCCTCTTAAAAAATGCAGACACTAAAAAACAAAACAAAACACCAAAGGTTTAGCCAAAAATGTCTTGAAAATACAAGTATAAATGATCTATACGTTTATATATATAAACATCGAACTGAAGACACAACATTGCTTCCTACAGTACACTTCCAGGCTTTGTGTAGTCTAGTTTTAAATGCCCGTAACACATATTAGAAGTGCCAGTGCGGCACTAACCATACATACCAGGTGTGGGCAAAGTTCCCAAAGGAAAAAAAAGGTGGGACAAATATATGCAGGCCTAAATTAAAGGGAAGAAAAGAAGGAGAAAAAGAGAGCTTAATTAAAATCAAAGCAAACCAGAATTGGCTTGGTTAAACTTGAATACCAATGATGTTCCAGGTGAACTCACGCATAACTCTGCTAACTCCAATGTCCACGGGGCTCCGGAAGCTCCCCAGATGTTCCCCAGATCTCTGTTGCGTGTGAGTGAGACACTCCGAGTTCCAGCCCCACTTTAAACTTGGATCTGACGAATACATCCGATGTAAACATCAGATCAGAGTTTAAGCGGGACTAGAAATCAGAGTGCCTCGCTCACATGCAACAGCGATTCGGGTATCATCCGGGGCTGCTTCCGGGGCCCCATGGACATTGGAGTTTGGCAGAGTTATGTGTGAGTGCATCCTCTATCTTAGCTTTCCCATTAAAAGATAAGACTTAAGTGATGATAGTTGGCCAACCCTATGACCTGAGGGGGTTTGGGACATCCATCATTAATGGAGCATACCTTCTTCTGGTTATTCAGGTTCACAACCTTGGGTGTTTCTGGATTCTGCACTGCATCTGGAATATCAAATCTTAGCAGTAGCTGGCAGTGCCTTTCACCAGCTCCCTCTGGTGACAAAACCTTAATCCTTTCTTTCAGATACAAACCTGGTCCCAGTCATCCATGCCTTCATTAACCTCAAGAGTAGTCTACGGATATGTGTTCTATGTAGGGCTGCCCTTGAAGACTGTTTGGGGGCTGCAGAACTAGCAGCCTGCTTCCTGACAGGGATGGGTCACCAGGAGCACATTACAGCAGTGCTCCAGAGCCTGCACGGGCAGCATTCCAGACACAATTTAAGGTGCTGGTTTTAAAAGTGCTGGTTGTAAAGCTCTAAAATGGCCTCGGCCCTACATATCGAAAGCACCACCTCCCTGTATGTGTTTCCTTTGGGCCTCTAAACTTGGAGCCTCCAAAATCAGCCGAGAGCACTACCTTGCACACTTTGAAACTCCCTTGCCCTGGAGGTTCACCTAAGCCCAAGTTTGAGCATCTTCTGAAGGCAGTGAAAGACCTATTTATCTGGCCAGGCATTCAACAGGTAGAGTTAGGATTTGGAGGGGGTTATGGGTATTTTATATGTGGTTTCATAGGTTTTATTTTATGTATTTTATATGTATGTTTTTATTATGCTGTTAACCATCCTGAGCCTTCACGAGAAAGAAGGGATAAAAATATAACTAAATTTTTAAAAAACCACATCACTGTCTACAGTGGTCACCAAGATTTTGCTTCGACTTTACTGAAAAGAGGATTAGTAGACCAAAATGTACTAGGCTTTGACTAGATGTTTGGGAATAGTAACATTCTAAAAAAAAAATTGTTTGTTGTTGTTTTTTAATTACAGAGCCCCCACTGGCTCACTAACGTTCCTCAAACAAATATACCTGTCACAAAACCTCTCCAGCTTGATCCTGCTAACTTCCCCAAAATTCCGAGTTGCTCAGATTTATAGTACAACGACTTTCAGTGAGGGAGCTAAAAGCACTCTGGGGATGAAGAGCAGTTTGGAATGTTTCCTCAATTAAAAATATTCAGTTAAACTTTTTTTGCCTCCTCCGGACTTTGCCAAAAGACTTTTTTTTTTTTTTTTTTTTTTTTACCGACAGAGCATCAAGCCTAAGTTTGAACTTGAAGCTACAAATTTTTCATTTCTCACTATGCTTGGCATAATTTTTTTAGGGCTGCATATGCCATCATACTCTGATGCTTTCTACAAAACACTGGCTTCAGGCCATTTCTAGTGACAATCTCTCTCTTTTTTCCCCTTTTTCTTTCTTTCTTTTCTGTCTTTTTCTTTTTTCTTTTCTTTTTTTTAAAAAAAGGACAGTTCACCTTCAGGTTCCTTAATGCTGCTCAAAGGCTTCAAGAAATATTAGCCCCTTTTCCATCACTTATCTGCTTAATTTGTTTTCATCTTACAAGGAGATGAAAGAGGACTTTGAATGTTTTCTCCCCATGTCTGACAAATGTTAACAATGGCTATTTGCATAAGAAAGGCTTATGATCTATGTTTTGATCTTCTGTCTATAGTTAAGATAAGGAAAGCTGGATATAACTTATATGAGGTTTTAAAAGAAGGTTCTTCTCACTTTTTTTCTACAACTTGAAAAAACCACAACATTCAAAATATGGTCAAAAGGAAGGTGCAATCTTCACCATTATAATCCGTTTCAGAAACTGCCATTTTTTTTGCTGTAGAAAGAAACATCACAGCAGCACCTTCTTCTCATGGGATTTTTGATTTTACGAAGTTCATTGCCCATTTGGGCACTGACTGTATAATAATTAATAATACACTTATACCCCATAGTTTTGCATGCAGAATTATTTGTGACAGCAATGAACATCAGCATGGACACAGCACACAAATCATCTGCCATCAGGCTGACAGAAATGCAGTTTGAGCATCTGATTGTCTTTTTAAGAGGTGTAAGGGACTGTGTATTCAAAAGCTGAAGTGTAACGTTAGAAATTGAGTTGAGGCCCCAATTTGGCACCAAAAACTCCGCTCCCTACAAACTGCAAGGGACCAAGGAAATGGATGCAGTCCAGATGCCCCAGAGCTGCTGGGCCACTATCCATTCAATAACCTGACAGATCACTGGCAAGGGCGTCAATGTCAAGAGATTTTTTTTGAACAAAGGTCGCACCACAGCCTCCTTCAGGCACCCCGTGACCTTGCCCTCTGAAAGGGAGGTATTGACAACCCCCACCAGCAATGGCCCCAATGTCTCCTGGCTGGCTTTCACCAATCAGGATGGGCAAGGGTCCAGTTCACAAGTTGTGGCCCTCACAGCCCGCAGCATCTCCGCCACATCGGGGGAGGATACCTACTGAAACTGATCCCACAAAACAAGACCAGATGGGGCATTCATAACTTCAGGCATATCTACTGTGTCAAGTGCAGCATCGAAGTTGTGGTAGATACGAGTGATTTTGTCCGCAAAATAGTTGATAAACATGTCACAGTGAGCATGAGAAGATTCCAGTTCCAGGCGGAGAGAGGCCAGACTGACCAGCCCCTTCACCACCCAGGAAAGCTCTGCTGGCCGCGACTTTGTGGATGATATGATGGTAGCAAAGAAACTCCTCTTTACTGCCCACATAGCCATGGCATAGGCCTTTAACGCAGCTCTATGCCACAATTAGTTGGCTTCAGTATGAGTGCAGTGTCACCATCGCTCTAACCACCTCCCTTCTTGCTTCAGCTGACGCAGGTCCTCCGTGAACCACGGGTCCCTGTGCCACCTGTGCTCAGGAAGCAGATGCCTGGGAGCCATCCGGTTGATGTCCTCGGCCAGCAAGGTGTTCCAAAAGGCAACAAGGAAATCAAACGATTGGCCATTGAGGTTGGAAGGTATATCCCCCAGAGCATTCTGGAACCATAAGTCTCCACAGGCGGACATGCACCAGGAGACTGGCCCAAAGGAGATAATGATCCATTCATGACAAGGGCTTAGATGACACCTCCCCCACTAACAGACCCTCTGCCTCAAGGCTGGTGCAAAATATAAAATCCAGAGTATGCCACACACCCCCAATCATGAGTCGGGCCAGATACTACCTGAGACACCCATAGTTGCCCCACTAGAGGCTGCATCCTAAATCCTAGTTCAGGCATAAATGAGTATAATGGTATAAATAAGTTCTCTACAGCACTTTCCATATAATATAGCATTTTCCATATAACAATACCTTCACTATGACAAATATATCTTCCAAGGTCCAAGTCATTCTGTGACTGATTTCAGCACAGTTTCTGCTCGTGTAGCTCATCTAATAATGTTATTCCAGGACCATTGTTGAAAACATTGTTTTACCTCATAAATGGGTGGTCAGGGTATTCACATTGATGTAGAAAGAGACTTTATTTTTTTGTTTATCTAACTGTACATGCCAAGGTACTGAATGGTATTTGGTTTTTTTAAAAAACAACCATTGCCATTTAAATATCTGCCCTCACATCTAGAATTCTCAATCAGCTGCCAAAATCAACAAGCAAACAAAGCAAAACAGTCACAAGGTTAACTTGGACCGTAAGGAGATATCCTGTGCAATCTATCTTAGGGATAGAGGGCCTCCATCTGGTGATTGATTTGGCTGGAGACAGGTACCGTGCACCTACCTGTATGGCAGCATCTCTGCATGCTCTAGCTGAGCTGGTGTCGGAGGTGGTCTTGTGGTCCCCAAGTACTGTGGTCCTGGGAGACTTCAATATGCACACCAACACCAGCCTTGTGGGAGCAGAGCATGAGTTCATGGCCACCATGGCAACCATGGGATTGTCACAGGTAGTTGTCGGCCCGACCCAAGATGGAGGGCATACCCTGGACCTGATATTCTGCACAAGCCTTGAGGTGGGGGACCTGTGGTGGGGGAGGTGTCAGCAGTGCCCTTGTCATGGATGGATCATTATCTTCTCCAGGCCTGTCTCCTGGCGCATTTCTCTTTTTCAACTGACCCAGACCCTGCTGTCTCGGTGCTATCCCAGTGTTTGGAGGCCATGGTGGATTGGATGTGGCAGAGCAGACTGAAGCTCAACCCCGATAAGACGGAGGTGATGTTGGTGGGGAGAGCGAGGGAGGTAGTGGCTCCCCTGATTGGGGGAGTTCGCCCTCCTATAGCTCAGCAGGTTTGGAGTCTGGGGGTGATATTGGACGCAGACCTCCGCCCGGAGCGGCAGGTGGAGGCAGTCGCTAAGGCTGCCTTCCGCCAGTTGTATCTGGTGTGTAGGCTGCGTCCGTTCGTCTCCGGCCCGGACCTGGCCTCCCTCATCCATGCCTTCGTCACCTTGAAGCTGGACTACTGCAACGCGCTCTACGTGGGGCTTCCCTTGTTCCTGGTTCGGAGGCTGCAGCTAGTGCAGAATGCGGCGGCTCATCTCCTTATGGGGACGGGGTGTCGGGAGCACATTACACCTGTGCTCCGGACTCTGCACTGGTTGCCAATAGTGTGCCGAGCTAGGTTCAAGGTTTTAGTGTTGATCTATAAGGCCCTTCATGGTCTCTGCCTCTCGTACCTCAGGGATCGCCTCGCCCTCCGCGTCCCAGAGTGGCTCCTGCGGTCGGCCGGGGGTGCCTTTCTGGAGGTCCCCCGCGTAAAGCGGGGGGGCACAATGGAGAGGGCATTCTCGGTGGCTGGGCCGCACCTTTGGAACTCCCTTCCGGAGGAAGCTCGCCTGGCCCCAAGCCTGTTGTCATTCCGGCGGTGTTGTAAAACCTGGCTGTTCGCCCAGGCCTTTGGGGGGGGAGGGGGGGTTAGGGTTTTGTTTATCTCCCCTACCCTGTCTATTGTTTTAATGTTTAAGTTGTATCCAGGGGCCCTGTTTTAAAGTATTTAACTTGTCTGAGTATTTTTAATTGTTTTATATGTGTTTTATATTTGTTTTTATGACTGTTGGAAGCTGCCCCGAGCTGTTGTCAGGAGGGACGGGGTACAAATGCAAGAAATAAAGAAATAAAAATGTCTGCCCCCGGAAAGGTGTGGATCCAGTTCGGTTGGCTAGGGAACCAGAAAGGTTCCAGAATGCTCTTAGGGAAGTACCCTCTGGTCCCAATGACCGTTCGCTCAATGACCTCGTGGCTCTTTGGAAGACTCTGCTAACTGAGGCCATCAACCACACGGCTCCTAGGCATCTGCTCTCTAACCACTAACAATGCAGGTCTTCCTGGTTTACGGGTGGAAGTTGGAGTAATGGTGGCGCTGCCCTCGTGCTGAAGCCAACCGACTGCAGCACAGAGTCAGTTTACGGACCTTTGCCGTGGCTGTGCGGGCAGCAAAGAAGCGGTTCTTTGCTGTTCTCATAGCATCTGCAAAGTCACGTCCAGCTGAGCTTTTCCAGGTGGTGAGGGGGCTGGTCAGTCCGGCCTCCCTCCGCCTGGAACTGGAATTTTCCAGTGCTCGCTGTGACTTGTTTGTTAACTTTTTTGTGGATAAAATTGCTCAAATTTACCACAACTTCGATGCCACACTTGTGGCAGTTGGAGAACCAGAAGTGATGGAAGCCCCATCCTGTCCTATTTTATGGGATCGGTTTCTGTGGATGTCACCCATTAATGCGGGGGATGTCCTTGGGGCTCTTAGAACTACCTGTTGCGAACTAGACCCATGCTTGTCCTGGCTGGTTAAGGCCAGTTGGGAGATGTTGGGGCCGTTACTGGCTGGGGTAGTCAATGCCTCCATCAGGGAGGGCAGAGTGCCAGGCATGGGAGGAGGCGGTGGTGCAGCCTCTGCTCAAGAAGTCATCATTAGATGTTAACTCCTTCATCAGCTATTGAACAGTCTCTAACCTTCCCTTTTTAGGGATGGTTATTGAGCAGGTGGTGGCTCAGCAGTTTCAGGGGCATCTGGACTGTATCAGTTTTCTGGATCCCTCACAGTCTGGCTTTCATCCGGGTTATGGCACTGAGACTGTGCTTGTGGCTTTGATCAATGACCTTCGCCATGAGTTGGGCCATTCAACCCTGTTGATCCTGTTAGATCATTTGGCTACGTTTGATACTGTTGACCATGAGTTGTTGGTGACCCACTTGTAGGACCGAGCCGGAGTAGGTGGAACCGTTCTTGAATAGTTCCATTCCTTCCTGGGTATAAACACAAATGGGTCTGTGAATAGAAATTGCCCTACTATTTATTATACATTAATCCTATAAGTATAAACAATTGTACATATAAATGAGTAAATGTAAAGTCCAGCACAGCAATAAGGAAAAAGATCCAAGGTAGAACCACTTTGCAAAAGTCCAGCGATATCGCCAACACGTTTCGAAACTTCTTCAGGGCTTCAAAACACCTTTGAATTCTCTTGAACTTGATGCTATCAGGCATGAAAAAAATAGTTACCCAAAGAAAATCTCCCAAGGCATCCATAGGGAGAGGTATTATTATTATTAGACATTTATAAAGCGCCAGTCGTATGACCTGGTGCTGTACAGAACATAGAATTAGACGCGGTCCCTGCCTGTGGCTTACAATCTAAAAGACAAAGACAAAGGGGGGGAGAAAGGGAGAGGGGACAGTGGGAGAGACATGGGAGAAGACAAACAAACATTCAAGCGAATGCGAAGTCTCAGGTGCGTGTGCTTGGCTTGGTTACAAGGAAGTTGGTAGCAGCAGTCAGCAGAGGAGGGCCGACAGTAAGAGTAAGGGGAAAGACTAGCGGGCATTGGGAAAGGCAGCATGGAAAAGGTGGGTCTTGAGGAGGGATTTGAAGGAGCGGAGGGAGGAGGCAAGG